>JABBWL010000320.1:0-66821 GCA_016758765.1 Suillus cothurnatus | reverse complement strand
TTCCTGGTACTGGCGGACTTTCTCCCGCTGTTGCTCAGGTGACCAGCCTAGCTTCGAGGACGCTCATTTCAGTTCAAAACGAGGTAGATGAGCTCTGGAAGCACCCGGCCGTTCGGATACTCGTCAATAACAGACGAATTAGGCTTGATGAGTCTGCACCATTGTATGACGAATTATATGTACGTTGGGTGTTGTTTTTTTGACTGTACTTGCAGCTTCCTGGATAACATCAAACGCGTTGCGCAACCTGATTATCTTCCGTCAACGGGTAAAGTGCATACTTGTTCTGAAATTGCGTGCAAATGTTGAATATTGTCTGATCTAGCCGATCTTCTCAATGTTAGGCTACAAACACTCGGTGTGGCCGAGCATTCTTTCGATATAGAACTATGCGGTTCTAGATACAACTGGTTGATGTACGACGTCGGCGGAGCTGTATGTGTGCCTGTTTTTCTTGTTTGACTGTTTGGCTCAACAGGGCGCTACATTCATTTTTAGCGTGGCCAGGCGAGTTCATGATATTTACTGATCTAAACAGATCTTCCGTCTGACTCCGAACCATCGCATCAGCGCCACGCATGGGTACCATACTTTGACGATGGTGGGTGTTTTACTCTGATCGCGTTGCATTTGACGCCGGTGGACACGGGCGCCACGGAGTCGAATTCATTGTCCGCAATGAGGGATGTTCACTAACTGACTGTCTCTTGGCTTCTGATCAGCGACTGCAATCATTTTCTGGCGCCAATTAGTGCATTTGATCAAGTATGTCTTTTTTGTATTTTCCCCCTTGTGCTCCCATTCATTATACCCGAAATAGTATCTTGAAGAAGATCCGCGGACAAATAGAAGTGGACGACTCGTTGCAGCTATTCACACCGCCATATGCTCAAACCAAACTCCTAAAGAACTCGCATTTTGGTTCTGATGCTTAACAAGGTTTTCATTATTATTTTACAGTTCCGACCATGTGACTGATGTGGCATGGCTGTGCGCAGACTGATTTACTAAGGAAAAAACTGGAAGCCGGGGTCAAAGTGCGGAAATAGTGAGATTTAGTAATCGATTGTTGGTGGCTGTGCTCACATCTCAGCGATAGTATCACATCATACGGCGACCGGCCCGAACACCTACGCCGATGTGTCAGAATATTTCAGGGCACACTTTATTCAAGTTCATAGGCGCCACGATATCAGTCGTCGAGCTTTGTATGTTGTATGTATAGACTTTTGTTATCTCGAAATCACTGTTTATTAATAATTGTGTCGCCACCCAGCACTTCACCTCTATGCTGGTAAGTTTTCCCGTCATTCGATATTTGCATTAGACCTAAATAACATAAATTCAGGATATCCGGGCAACGCAGGACATCATAGTCAACGGTATGTTTTTACAGACGAGTCTACTTCTCATCCAAGGGCTCATAACACATACGTTAGTGGGAGAGGCTATTATCCGATCACATATTGCAAAGACTGGTCTCGCGTGATTTCCTCCTGGTTAACACTTTCTGCCGATGATATTGACATAGCACTATGTTTATCTGACTACCTTCCAACATGACACTTCCCTACCGACTAATGATACCTGATGATCTCTCCTTTCTTGCTGACTATTTTACAAACTTCATCTATTGATATCCCGTCCATCATTCACCACATCTCTCAGCCTTGTTGCATATAGAATTTCATTCGGTTGTCTTCAAGTGAAAGGGTCGGTCCGATGGCATAGATGAATTTGCACACGCATTTAGCGCCAGTTGGAGTCCACTTTAGCTGACACTCTCACACCGCATCTTTTACTTGTCTAATAAGCAATTTTAGTCTATGGTACGCCTTTACATCTCCCGATGGTAATGATTTTGATTGTTTTTTAATAACCAAGATCTTCAACGCCTTGTCGACCTGAGATATCAACGATTATTGCAACTAACCATGCCGAAGGTGAAATGCGTCCATTGCGGTGTGAACCTCGAGCGCTACGAGATGCCACACCATATACGAGAACTCCACAAGTTCAACGATTCATCGAAGCCTGGGCAGCCCAACCGAAATATTCCCGAGACGTCGTTCGGGGCATGGCAAGCCAGGCAAAGCACTCAGCCAGCTTCTGTCATCACTCAACCAGAACGCGAAAGACTCCAATGGGAGATCCAAGACATCGTGCATGCGTTCACCGCCTTGCCGGATCAGCTGAGACAAGCGTGCAGCGAGAGCGTGGAGATCCTGCCTGTTCTTGGGGTGAGTCCATCAGCGTTGCAACAGTCAGTCGGTGTCGTGGTTTACGCTGCCGTCAGGCGTTGTATGCGTACACCTTCACGCATCTTCAACTATGCGCTCCAGAGAAACTAAGGTCGGGATCATATTTTGAACCAGTAGTTTGACTTCTCATGCGCAACATCAGTCTTATCGCCGAACTCGAAGACCTAAAAGCGAAGTTGATAGAGGAAGGCGATGCCTGTCTTTCGAATTTAAAGACTATGAAGGATGGGCTTGTTCGCATTCTACAGAGGGTATGCAAGGCTTTGGTCAGTGAGGAGTCTACTAAACGTTATGAACAGTCACAAGTTGAGAAGCATATATGCAATACTGGCCTGATCAACGAAAAGAAATTGCACAATCTCGATATCAACAACATAGGAGCACTGATTGTCGAGCACACAACATCGAATGAGCGTGCTCACGCTTTCTACGCCAATGACAACGCACAGTTCATGGTGGAGATACTGCAAAATGTAAGCGCTAACTTAAGGTTCCACAGTCGCCCTTTGATATTCGTAATAGCTACTTACGGCTCGGTCTGAAATTCTGGAAAGATATAGAAGGTATCTGGTGAACGCTGTGTTCAAACTTTCCAGGAAATCTGGACGGTTCCCACAGAATTTGCAGCTTTGTCACATTCAGGATTTAAAACATACCGATTTTCATGGCGGGTTTGGTTTGATCTATCAAGGCAAGCTCAATGGCCGCCTTGTTGCTGTGAAAAAGGTGCTAGAGGGTAAGCGTTCCCAAGAACAATTTCATAAAGTCAGTAATTTCGATTCAGACGTCGACAGAGGTTCACACGTTGTTATCCTTTGTAGTCGTTTTCTAACGAAGCGGTGACCTGGTACTATGTACGACATGAAAACTGTCTTCCGTTCTACGGCGTATACGTCTGTAATGACGCTGAGAAGACCTGGTGTCTCGTATCCCCCTGGATGGCAAACGGTCATGTTAATCACTACCTTGAGGAGCACCCCGATGCTGATAGGTATCCACTGGTAAGTACAGCTTTATCTGATGCCAAGAGATCCAGCTTATGATAATGTAGATCCTGGATGTTGCACGTGGCCTGGAGTACTTGCACTCAATGGAGCCAGCAGTGAGTCATGGCGACCTTAAAGGCGTAAGTGTATGCGCCTACCTGCAATTCTGGAGAGTTCAAGGTTTCCATTTGCAGGTCAATATCCTGATGACGTCTTCTGGGCGTGCGTGCATAGCGGATTTTGGAATTGTAACAGCCCGAGACCCTCATATTCAAATGACCACAACATCATCCGGTATCGTAGGAACACTTAATTTCATGGCTCCAGAACTTCTGGCCGCAGAGAGTGCAGCTGATGTCCAAAAGTTGGACAGAAGGCGGTGCGACATGTATGCACTGGCTTGCGTCTGTTATGAGGTAGGAAAAAGAGTTAGTTCATTCGGATTGATCCACGACAAAACTTGCAGATGTTCACTGGGAGTTACCCGTTTAAAAACTGGCCGAATCTCAAGCCCTCCGTACTCTGGGGACAACGGCCGGAGCGGCCATGTCACGATGAAGTCCACCAAGTGTTAGACGACTTTATGTGGAGTCTCATAGAAGCCCTGTGGAAACATAAACCGGAACAACGACTAACAGCAGGACAAGTGTGCGAGCGAATATTTAACAAGATGGATACCGAGGGGAAAATTACCATGCGCCCGTTCGCTGAAATGGAGTGGGATGTGGATTTTCTGGCTGATGCCGCCGTGACGATGATGGCAGAAGATCCTTTCGCGCTTGCGCATGCGTAGGGTTGAAACTCGTATGTAAGTATATCGTACAATTGTGTTGGCCATGTATAAATGTAATGCTGCTACTCTGATATGTGAACTGAAATTTAGAAGGATCACTGTGACTGCAGGGCAGCAACCATAATTCAATATCTGCAGAAGTAAGTCGTTCCTTCTATATGTAAAAGATCTGTTTTGGTGTTGGCCCTCTTGCCGAAGCACAAGTTCTGCAAGACCATTATATGCAAATGATCCTCAGACTTGAGCTCGTGCATGGTCAGCAGCCAGTGGCTAGTGATTGCCAACCACGCGCGAGTTCATTTGCCAAGTGATAGTAGGTACATGAGGACCGTGGGAATATACAAAAACTTTGTGAGGCAAGGATTATCGACTTGGTCGAGATACTCATCTTCATAGTATTACACCTCCAAAATGTCGACCAGCGGGCTGAAGGCGATTGCCCCTGTGCCCACCGCGGCAGATTTCTTGGACATTGTCCTGTCCAAGACTCAGCGGAAGACACCTACAGTGAGTCGCTGAGGGTAACATCCAGAGCAATCTAATCATCTTAATACACCAGGTAATCCACAAAAACTTCAAGATCAGCCGCATCCGTAACTTTTACATGCGCAAAGTCAAGTTCACCCAAGACAGTTTCGATGAAAAACTGGGAGCCATATTATCAGAGTTCCCCTTACTCGACGTGAGTTTGATCAAGCTCTCTTGGGGGTGTTAAAATTCACAAACCCGAGGCAGGACTTACACCCTTTCCTTGCATCACTCATGAATGTATTGTACGACAAAAATCACTACAAACTGCTTTAGGCCAACTTCGCACTTGTCGACATCTCATTGATCAAGTTGCCAAAGATTACGTCCGACTTCTTAAGTTCGGTGACAGTTTATACCGCTGCAAGCAACTTAAAAGGGCAGCACTGGGTCGTATGGCCACTATCATGCGCAGACAGAAAGATCGTCTTGCCTACCTCGAGCAAGTTCGCCAGCACATTTCCCGTCTTCCCGCTATCGACCCCAACACCCGAACCCTACTCATTTGCGGCTACCCAAATGTTGGAAAGTCATCGTTTATCAATAAGGTTACGCGCGCGGACGTTGATGTCCAGCCATATGCTTTTACAACCAAGTCCCTTTTGTTGGCCATCTAGATTACAAGTACCTGAGGGTGGCAGGTAATTGATACCCCTGGAATTTTAGATCATCCGCTGGAGGAGATGAACACAATCGAAATGCAGAGTATTACGGCTCTTGCACACCTCAAGAGCTGCGTGTTGTATTTTATGGACCTAAGTGAACAGTGTGGTTACACTGTGGAAGCTCAAGTGCGTATTGCAGCATACATTCTGTGTCTGGACCACATGCCAATTTTTATCTACAGTGTAAACTGTTCCATTCTATCAAGCCGCTATTTAATGGCAAGCCGACGATGCTTGTCATCAACAAAAATCGACGTGACTCGCCTGGAGGATCTTACGTCCGAGAATCGCTCCCTCGTCCAAGAAATCATTGACACTGAGGGCGTTCAATGCATTCAGGTGTCATGTTATTCTGATGAAGGGGTCATGGATCTCAAGAACAAGGCATGCGACGCGCTCCTAGCACACCGCGTCGACTCGAAACTCAAGGGCACTAAAATTAATTCTGTGATCAACCGTATACATGTGGCACAGCCAAAAGCTCGGGATGACATTGTCCGTGTGCCATTCATACCGGATGTTATCAAAGAACGGAAGAAGTACGACAGGGATGATCCCGACAGGAAGAAACTTTTGCGAGACACGGAGTTAGAAGAGGGTGGTGCTGGTGTTTTCAACATCAACATTAAGCGTAAGCTCTTCTTTGTATATCCATGTGCCTCCTGACGCGTCATACAGAGGATTACATCCTCGCAAATCCCGAGTGGAAGATGGATATCATGCCTGAAATCATGAACGGCAAAAACGTCGCTGACTTCATCGACCCCGATATCGCCGAAAAACTTGAGGCACTTGAGCGTGAAGAAGAGAAACTTGAGGCCGAGGGCTTTTACGATAGCGACGAGGATATCTTTGACTCCGAAGACGAACGTGAAGCAGTCGAGGCTAAAAAAGCTCTTGGGCACAAAATACATTCACAGAACGTCAAAAAAGCCATGAAGAATCAGTCTCGCTTACCACGCACAGCGGGCCTCCGCACGTTGTCCGAGCTCAGTAGTGAGCTCAAGAAAGCAGGTTATGATCCAAGTAGCATAGAGGCGAGAGCGGGGATAATAGCCAAAGCCCAAGGCGCCAAGCGGAAACGTGCTGAAGCAGACATGGATGTTGATATGGAGGATGGTGACAGTGATGCAGGCGAAGGTGAGGAAGGTGACTGGATGGATGTTGATGGCGAGGAGCAGACGCCGAAAAAGCGAGTCAAGGGTAACTCGGGTGCAGTTATCGCCAAGCACCCGCGAGCCCCGAAATCAAATCGTCAATTTGCTGGCATGCGTGATCAGCAGGTCTGTTTTATCTTTGTCTGGACGAATAACTCTCTGAATGTCTTTATCTTAGCAAGCGTCCAAGGCTGTCAAACTACGGAACCTCGGACAGCGTGAGCGCAACCGACTGGCTAAAGCTGGAGAGGCTGATCGGGTTATCCAAACTAAAATGGTACGTGATCATGAACACATCTTGACTTTGTTATTGATCACTTCCTCAGCCTAAACATCTTTTTGCTGGCAAACGGAAAGCTGGAACAACGAACAGGCGTTAGCCTGTTCGTATTTCTGTATGCTTTCATGTATTATTTTCGTCATATGCAATCTATTCCACTTTAAAGTACAACTTGAACTTTGTCCTGCAGACAATCAAAAAGTTCAATAATAAAAGGAAGAAAGGTATATAGACCATCCTAGAAGGTAAGCATGTGTGTACAACGACGTGCACAAAGGTGCGCAAATCACAATATTAACGTTTGAAGTTTGTCGATCGTTCTGGAATATGTCGTGCGTGTATCACTTTAAGGGACGTCCTGCAACGTTTCCTTGGTTAGTCGTCAAGTAAGGTATAATGTAACGGGGAGTGGAGGTAGAGGAACATATACGGATGGAGAGGGTTTCGCAGTAACGGATGGTGTGACTCAGGTCGATAAAGAATTGGATGCAAGTCCACATTTAGTCCCAATCAATGGTAATTCCGCCGGGGCCAGGAGCAGCGACACCAATACCTCTTTCAGATTCACGTTTCAGCCATTTGAGAGCACGTTTGTCATCCTTGAGGAGTGATTCTAGTCTTTCTAGGCACTTCTTGTTGTGATCCTGCGATAACGGGCACGTTAGATAATCGAAAGTTCCGGAGGTGAAGGATCACTGATCACTGACTTTCAACCATTGCTTTTCTTCCTTGGTAAGCATACTTTCTTTGACCATCCGCGTCTGGATCGGAACACACGTGAGGCGTTCAAACCCAAGCCACACATCGCCGTTAAATTCGCCTTTCGTCTGGTTGCCGATACCGTGAGACGCCGTCGTGGTGTGGTGATAACGAGATCAACGTACCTTGACTCTGCGAATAGCCAGCGCAGATTCAATACGCATTCCCCATCGGCCTTCAAAATCTATAATTCACACCATGATGAGTCACGACGGGAGAATTTCGGCTTGCAACTCACAGAAACCAGGCTCGTTTGTTATGACGTGTCCAGGAACAAGAGGAACGCTACTGGAGAATCCGTGTGGGCCTTCATGAACGTTTAAGAATGAGCCAAAACCGTGACCTGTGCCGTGCTATGTCCAAAGTCACGTATCAGCTGATGGTCAAGCATACGTCAAGGAAGCAACATACCATGTAATTAAGTCCGTCCTTCCATAATGCACGTCGGGCCAGAACGTCAAGTTGGGAGCCAGTGGTACCCTCCGGGAATACTGCGCTGTCGATGGCAATCTGAGATTATAAGGTGAGAAGTGCGGGGACTGATATGACCGCCAGTGACGTACGTGACCCTGCAGGACACGGGTGTAGGCTTCTGATTGGTCTACCGATGGTCTTCCAAAATGAACTGTACGTGTTGTGTCGCAGGTGCCATCACGGTATTGACCTCCAGAATCACTGGGGTAAACGAAGTTAATGGTCACGAACTTTGATGAGATTCTTGATGCTCACTTAAGGTAAGGGGTGTCTCGATCAATCATCCGGGCGCCAGATTTCGTAGGCGAATAGTGAGGAAGAGCTGCAAGATCCGAAATATTAGCGATATGAATCACCATGCTGTAGAAGCTGCCTACCCGCGTTAGGCCCGCTTGCAGAGATATTCTCGTATGCGAGACCCCAATAGTGCTTGTTTTGCCTCCTGTACTCTGTGAGACGCCATGCTGCTTCATACTCCGTAATGTCGTATCCTTGTTGGATCTTATGCTCCAGCCATGCAAGCCATCTTACCTAAACGAGAGAGCATGAGGTGAGAATCAAAACTGACAACCGAGGATACACACATATGCAGCACCATCGCGAAGGTAGGCACGCCTCAAGCCTTCAAGCTCTACTTCATTCTTAATGGCCTTGATGTTGTCAATGAAGGAGGGCATGACGGTATAACGGAAATGCGTTAGCATCAAGGAGATCGCGTAGGAGGTCTCTGGAGAGATGATGACTTTGCCTTCGCCCCAATCTCGCCGACGGAGGAAAGCCCAAATGTCATTATAATCTTTCCGCTCGACGTTGAGGGCATGTAGGTGATCCTCCACTTCATCAGTAAGCTTGACGGAATCTAAGAATAGGACAACCCTATCAAGAGAAATAAACAGGTAGGCGTAAAAGAGAGGATTAAAAGGGATATCGGAGCCACGTAAGTTAAGAAGCCAAGCTAATAATGATCTCTGTAAATCTGTCCTTCAAAAGATATCGGTGGAAATTGGACGCACCAATTGAGGATAAAGAAGTAATCAATGTGCCGATGTGCATCTGGGCAGGTGTCGGAGTTGCTTTGGAGTATGAAGGGACAGCCGGAGGTTGATCCTGGATCCAAGCGCGAACCTCTGCTATCTTCGTGCTAGCTTCTCTGCCCGTAAATTCGAGAGACTGGATAAAAACGGGTTCCTTGGATCGCAGGGGCTTATCTTTCCAAACGATGTCAATGAAATTCTGGGGAGGATAGATGAGTTTCGAGTTCTTCTGGTTGAGTTGTGCATTCAATAAGGTAGCCTTATCGTGGGAGATCATGCGCGCGTCTATACCAATCTTCGAATCCTTGGCACGATCCTGATATAATCCAACTCTGTAAGGAAAATCCGCGGAATAAAGCTGATGACACGCACAACCAACCAATCAATCCAATCTTTGGGGCCATCCACGGCCCCACCAGGTATCAAGTGCCAGTTTGAGTCAAGTTCATCGCGAGCTTGCAACCAGTAGCGCGAATCGGTTACTAAGTAAGCGGCCGTCTTCGAAATAATAGCTTGCCCAGCACTTCCAGTAAACCTGACAATCACGTAAGATCCAAATTCGGACGGCCAAAACAAATAACTCACCCAGAGATCCATGACCTACGTTTGTCACTCGCTGCGACGTACTCGGACTGGTGGGGGTCTTCACTGGGCACAACACTGAAGCAGGAATGTCAGCCTGAAGAAAAGCAGAGGTTGGCTTTGCTCACTAGTAATCGAGTTTCTCCTTGACCATCAACTTCCTGATCTCGTCCAATCTTGCTGTCGTGTCTACCTTCTCCTTGATGGATTCCACGTCATTGATTTTGCGTTCATAAGCAGAGCCAACAAGCGTACTCGCAGAGTCATGCGAGTAGAAGGGTGGGCGTTTGCTGCCACTTGACCTGGAGGAGGTACGAGTGGGCGATTTGTAAAGCGGAGGTCTTTCCGAATCGACAGAAGGTGATCGTTCCAACATTTCCCTCTCCCTTTCTTTAGCTTTTCCTAGTCCCCACCCATATCCAAATTTCGAGGATTTCTTCGAATCGACCCTGGTCAGAGCAGACTTGCTATCATCGCGAGAGTGTGGGGAGAACTTGGTGTGGTTCTCTTTAACAAGTGTAGGGACATCGTAGACTTCTGAATCCGAATCAAAAGATAGCTTCTCCGCGTCTGATGCGAGGGTCCGTGTGGTGGAGCAAGACCCGGAGCGGACGAGCTTATTTGGCGAACCAGTGGAATTATGTGATCGTTTGGAACGATTGGAGTGGTTGTCAGACTTCTGAGACGAACGATGGGAATTGCTGTCGGACCGCTCAGAACGATTGGTACGGTTCTCAGACATCTGAGAAGATGCATAAGATTTTTCCGAGTCTGTACGGACTATGAGAGGGCTGGATTCGCGAGTTCGTGAGCGATTCGTGAAAGGGAAGCACATGGGCGGTGGAGGCGGCGGGGGAGGCGGCGGCGCCATGACGGATAGCGGATGATGAAGGTCAGAAGCAAAGAACCCGTGCTGGTAATATTTACTTCGCTCAGAACGTACTCACACGAGGCTGGACGGTGATTATTGGCAAGGGTGCCATGGCATGGCATCAGATTAAAAAAACGGAATGCATGTAAGTAATACAGGGAACCTGTGGGAAAAAAATATGACTAAGCACTAAATTAAGATTACTTGAAAACACGTACTCGCAAAGGTTACCGGCCCAATTGCCTATTGGTCATTTGTGACCATGGAAGACCTCGAGGACAGCTCCGTGCGGGATTAAATCGCTGTCACGGCTGCGGAGAAGAATCAGTAGAAAAGGGTTCTAAATGAGGGGTATTGTCCAACCATACCTTGGCGATGGTCAACAGATATGGCAGTGATCAGTCCTGGGATCGATCCCGCGGGTATGCGAACGCCACGTACACAAAGTTCATATCACACCTCAAAAACACGAGGCTGCTTCAAACGGCCTGCCATCTCTCCATCCAGCTTCGGTCCGTGTTTGACTTGTTCCTGACCCTAGTACTAATGTGTAGCCCCTAGGGTTGTGGAACCCCAACCCACGGGGTCTGGATTGGTTATTCTAGATCCGAAATGAAAAATGGTCACGAAGATCATGAGGGTATCGTTTTATTGAAGCGTAATAGGCCACATTGAGCTTGAGACATCGTCAGTTAGGGTACAGTTGTCACTGGCAATACGCGGGGGCACGCAGACTCTGGCCTTCGTCGAACAGCGTCGATGCACTGCCGAACACAAATATATTGCGTCAGAATGGCGCATGACGCTAGAATTAACCCCACTGCGTGGTGACGCCGCGGTCCTGTCCAGCTTCAATTGGCGTATGATTCTAGAAACACATTGTTCTGGAATGAAGATCACCCTCCCCCCATACGCCACCATTGCTCCAGCCACGCATCTAAATAAAATTGGAGCCTCGTAAAACAACTTACCGCAATCACATGGCTGGACCCTAGTGCCTAATGTAAATTCATCGCAGACCAGAGAATGGAACAGAAGTAAATCTCAGCTATTGTTCATTATCCAGACCTGTGAATATGATAGTGCTCGTCTGGGAAGAGGGTGCACATGCAGCAGCGCCAAAAATGGTCAAGGATCATTGATTTAGAAATGAAGGGGAGGAACAAAATGTTCTGCCGGATCGCGAATAGTGCCATGCCATGCCATTTGATAAGGTGTCCCTTCAAAAACCCAACCTGCTCCAACCGTTCGAGTTCACGCAGGTTCACGCAGACACTGCTAGGTGGGAGGAGAGACCATTGACAGTCCAAGTGTGCGACGAGAGGTGTAACGTGAAAGGAATTCGAACAAATTAAAACGCACATTGGTGCTATAGCGTTGGGATAGTAACTTTCAGACCGATGAGTTCACAGTAAAGTTGTTCGCCTGGTACCAACAGTCCCAGGATAGGGATTTTGACGAGGAAGCTAATAGATTAGCTAATTACGTAAATATTATGCAACATTTACATCGTGCTTTGTAAGATCTTTTTGTTCGTTACGAGTTGACGTCCTGACCTTGAGTAGCCTTGGGTGGACATCTCCGAGTCTGATATTTTATCTTCCTCTACTCATACTAGTTCCGCAGGACAGCGTTCACAGTAAGCTAGATTTTCAGTTGGACTTGAGGCCCCCCGATCAGTGAGTTTCCGACTACGTTAAGTTTCTTCAGGACCGAGACCAAATGGGATATCAAACGTTCGTAAAATTCCTGGACGATCACAGATGAAATCAGGCTATGACCATTTTTGATTCAGAGCCTCGTTGCAGATGCCAAAAATCTGCTGCGCGATGGTCGATCTCAGCTGGACGATTCCATGACACGCCGACCGGCGACGACGGTGGTATCTCCTGTTATATCACGTCTTAATGGGTCCGACTGTTTTTAATTTTGTTACAGTTTGTCACGTTGCAAAGTATATCACAATAGCTCTGTCTGTCTTTTTGCTGAATGGCCCAAGGTTTGCCATACTGAAGCTCTGGATTTTCTGACTTAAACATGGTAGGATCGAGTTCGTGTACTCGTTTTTGTTATTAATTCTATCCTTGTCAGAGCACTCTCGAAGAAACTGCCGTGTACGTCACTGTGATCATGGTCACGATCCTTTACTCACAATTTCTTCCTCGGCATCTTCGATGATTAGGAAGGCATGGCCCAGGCTGCCCCACATGCAGATCCCATGCACCATACGGACAACATCAAAGAGAAAGAGACGAAATTGAAGTCTGAAGTCACTACGACGAATTGAGCAACTTCCTATCAGACTCAACACGAGGCGGATTGGGTAACATCACCAACTTGGGTTTGATCTGCTTGACTTTTATTCTAATCTACATGATAGTGATGCTTTACGACCAATTACGAATGTCAGTTTTGAATCGATCTCACGCATATGCGAACGCCACAGCGAGGCACACGGAGAACAAAGTTGTGTCCTCTCCAGATTGCGAGACTACCATCCAGCCACCAAATGACGGCCGCCGATTGGTTTACGCCAACGTGACAGTTCATCGACTTATCTGCTAGTCTTCTCCTAAGTTTTCTTTTGGGGGGAACAATAACGCTAGAGAGCAAGAGCAAGCCAACCCTCGTCATACCAGAGCTCTGAGTCCTCTAGCTTGAACATGCTGCATAGGCTATTTCATGATTCATCATCATCGTGCTTGCTCAATGCTGCCTGACTGCTCAAGCGCTAGAGCGTTCATTCTACCTGTCAGGAATGTCAAGGGTGTCATGCACCTAAAACAGACGATCAAGTCACTATTTAATCGTCGTATTGTTGCACCCCCTCAACTTGATAACGAACCATGGGTGCTAGTCCCACTATCATCACGGAAGGCTCTGCTGCCTACGCTCACCTTCTTGATTCAAGACCATGGTACAGGAACAGGCGTATGTTCCTCGAGGAGTATGAATGGAGAATGAGAGTACTGATAACATAATAGGCCTTATCATCCTGAACTTTTGGATCAGTATTATGCAAGTTCCAGAACACACTACTAATGTATACCTAGTTAGCTTAACCCTGACAGGTTCGTTACATCTTACACATATGGTTTCGACGGTGAGTTCCATACCTTGATTCGTTGATAAACCTGCCAAAGAGTGTTTTAGGTAGCATGATGAGTATGCAACTGTGTGGTTTTCAAGATGATATTCTAAATGCGGAACAGACGGTCTGCAGTCTTTGGCGCAGTGGAACCAGGCGTTTGGTTCTCCTGCTGGTGGGAAGGTATATCTAGTGCTTCACGTTCATAAAACCGTACTCATCTTCTGGCAAGCTTGGATTGCTCAATGCTATTCAAGTAAGTTAAGCTTGATGATGGCTATCGACGAGGTTGGCTAACTGTAGGATGACCTCAGAACATCGGGACCTTGTGTGCTTATCCGTTTGCACCTTACATGTCTGATGGCATGGGTCGGCGCTTCTCAATCGCATTTGGTGCAAGTGTGATGATTGCTGCCACCGTAATCCAGACTGCTAGTAATTCTGTGCAGATGTTTATTGGAGCACGGTAGGCAGCAGATAGCTTGCAAGAGTCACTGCTGACTTATTTCCGAAGTTTCTTGATCGGTTTCGGTCAGACATTCGCTGCCTCCGCTGCTCCACTCCTTGTCCATGAGGTTGCATACCCTTCTCACCGTAGTCAGGCAAGTTCCATGTATGTCTCATTATGGTGAGCTGTTCTGGTGATTTCACTCGGACGTATCCTCATCATCCTTCAGGTTCCTTGGGAGTATCGTGTAAGTTCTTCGTAATATAGACTTAGCTTTCATGCAAGCTCACCAGTTGTCACCATTTAGCGCGGCATGGAGTGTTAGTTTCTGTTATTCGAAGACAAAAAACTAAAGTGATACTCTTCGTAGACTTATGGCACATTTACTATTCAGAACAGTTGGGCGTGGAGAATTCCTTCTGCACTCCAAGGTGTTTCATCATTGATTCAAGTCTTATTGATTTGGTTCGTCCCTGAGTCACCACGTTGGCTCGTGAGTCAGGGAAAGTGAGTATGTCTCTCCTCGAAATGTGACGGGTCTGATGTGTGTCAAGGGAGGAGCGTGCCCTCAAAGTTCTCGCTTACTATCACGCAAATGGCAATGCGTGAGTGTGATTCATTTCTTTGTAGTATCATCGCTTAAACCAAGCCTATCGTGCAGACAAGATCCTCTTGTGCAGTACGAA
Organism: Suillus cothurnatus; assembly: GCA_016758765.1. NCBI lineage: Eukaryota > Fungi > Basidiomycota > Agaricomycetes > Boletales > Suillaceae > Suillus > Suillus cothurnatus. The sequence goes on along the minus strand of JABBWL010000320.1, from coordinate 52,209 downwards.
TTGGAAGAAATCAAGGCTGCCATTGCTTTTGATCGGGAAGTAGCTGGTAATGTTGGCTGGTTGAGTTTGATCAAAACTCCTGGAAATCGAAAACGTCTGCGCCTTGCCATCGCGATTGTTGTCTTCTCTCAGTGGTCTGGGAATGGTTTGATGTGGGTTCGAATGCTATCTCATAAAAGACATAATTCTGATAGCTCGCTTATTCGCAGTGCTTACTGTAAGTTAGCTTCATTGATGTACGGCGTGAATGCTCATGTTTATATTGACAGATTTGAACAAGGTTCTCATTGCAATTGGAAGTGAGTGAGTTGTGACTTGACACGTACAGGCCAGTTTATCATTCTTGCGTAGTTACGAACCCGAAAACTCAGCTGCTACTTGTAGGTCGCGCACTTCTTCATGCGCGATGCTCGCTCGTTCATGACATTTTCTAGAATGGTGCCCTCAATACCTACAACTTCTTTGTTACCATCATTGCCGGCTTTAACTGTACCCGTGTGGGTCGACGCCCATTGCTCCTCACATCTTGCACCGGTCAGCCATGGTCCTCAAGCATATAGATATAACCGGCTGATTTAGGTTGTTAGGTATGATTGTCTTCTGGACCGCGCAGACGATCTGCTTCTCCATCCACCAAAACACCGGTAGCATCGCAGCTGGCAACGCAGTCGTTGCTTTCATTTGTGAGTAGTACATAGGAGCTGATTAAGTTTGGAGTTGAAAAGTTTTTCAATTTTCAAACACAGTCCTGTTCTACACATCTTGTGAGTAGTCTATCAATCTTGTGTTATCAACTTACTCACGTTTATACAGACAACGTTTGTTTTTCCAAGATACGTCTTCTTCATCCTAGCTGAACTCAGGTAATGTTAGATTGCGTTTCCACCTCTCCTTGCGTCGTGAGTCATGCGAACTTCTGAAGTGAGACTCGTCGTGAATTGTTAAAAGATACCCCATCGAAATTTTCCCGTACCCCCTCCGTGCCAAGGGCTATATGGTGGCCAACTTCATGATGACTCTGTCTCTGATCTTCAACCAGTATGGTTCGACCTATTTATCCATTCAAAGGCCTACTCACATTCGCAGATATGTCAACCCCATCGCCCTTGAAGCGTACGTCTCAAATATGAACCTATTCCCTGCATCTGCTGACATCGAATTCGACGCTTAGTCTGCAGTGGAAGTATTACGTACGTGGGCTTTCTCGCAAATATCTGTCTGACATGTTTTCATTCATTCAATGTTCTATATCAGTTGGTGTACATCGCCTGGCTGTGCTTCGAATTTGTATTCTGCTACTTCTTCATCGTTGAGACGAAGAACGTGATTATAACGCCTTTACTACTCATATATGATCCGCAGCTAATGAAATCTTGTCAGCGCACTCTTGAAGAAACTGCCGCGTAAGTCATAGTGGCAATGACTACGATTCCATATTCACAGCTTCTCCACAGCATTTTCGATGGTGTAGAAGGCATGACCCAGATTCACGATAAGGCTGCTGCGCATGCAGGTCTCACGCACCGCATCGGTACGGAAGAGAAAGATATGAAGTCAAACTTTGCAGTCGCTATGATGGATTGATCTTTCCGTAAGCGCATTCAAGTCGGATTGGGTGACATTATGTGATTTGATCTACTTGCCTTTTATTGTTCCCGATCTTCATGTAGTAATAGTTGAAAGTCAACCCGACGATGTCGTAGTGTATCCTCTGCTCCTGGAGTTGAAGTAGCTGACTGGTCACAACGTTCGGTGTGAGATTTTGCATGATCAATTAATTAATCGATTGTCAAAAATTTGCCGATGTCAGCCTGGTCTTTCTCGCGCAGTGTCATTCTTGGACATTTGAACATTCTGGCCAGTATATGTGTGAAGACAAGGTAGTCGTTCCTTGTGTTTGTACGAAATATCGTCCCGAACCTAAGCCGTGAGGGGGGTGGGTACTGGCGGCCTACTATCAAGGATCAATTTAGACAGTCTCCTACAGTCAAGAGTGATGTGTCGAGCAGTTTAAAACTGGCGTGAGTTGCAAACGCGAAAGAGTGATTAACGACGAGCACAGTACTAGTAGGTCATCGAGTTTCTTGAGAGTCATGTGGTACTAAAGAAGAGAGCGGTGTCCCGAAATGTAGTTTTCGGGTAGGCTCATGCTTACGTAGTAATAGAACACAATCCGGTTCAGCGAATAGATGGCCGACACCATGTGCTTAAGTCATAGCATTTGGCCAGGGCCGCTGTGAATCCAATAGTACTAGTACATGGAGTAATTCAAGGACTGACCTCTGCCTGAAGATATGTAGTCCTCCAAAACATAGGATGTTTCTAGTCTGAGTCTAATCAATGATCAATGTTAGATTAATGATTATTATTACAAAAGCCCATCAGGCACTCGTCAGCGTTATTCGAAACTTTTGATCTATAAGGCACGGAATAATTTGATTCCGTGAAACCACTGGTCAACGGTAGCATTTGGGCCAGAAATACGTCTGCCAGCGGTCAGTAAGTTAGCGCTCATGATCCTGTAAAGATAATATCGCTGCATCTCCGCATCTTTTCTCTCTCTCACTCGTGGTTGAGTCAAATTTTATGTCATGGTTTCCATCCCGTCTCGAGCTCACTGGCAGCCCCAGCACCAGGTAAGCACTCATTAATGCCTGAACGGAAGCTTTTTGCTAACATCATCGCATTTGTTGCACTTGCTACCTCTTGGCAGCTTCTCTCCGTAGGTGACCATTGTCGGTTTTTGGCGGCGAGGCTGAAACACTCAATACAGTCCCGTGCTACCAGCGGCAGTGATAACGACGATTCAGATTGGAATGCTATGCAGATAACAACCCCAATAATCGTCGGCGTTGCTCTCATTATCATCTTTACTGTATACGTCATGTGGGATAGATGGTCACTGGCACACCACTTCAAACACCACTTTCGCCAAGTTCGAGATGCATCTGTCTCGAGATTTTCCAAAATCTTCATGCCTCAATACCGTCGTCAAGTGCAGCATGCTAGCACGCCCGTTACCCTGGATGAGTCCATGGGCACTCCGAGTCCACGTCACATACGAAGATATCACTCGTATGTTCGATCGGACTCGACTGATTCACAAACACCACTAAGAAACTCCATCGAATTCTCTTTCCCCACTGTCCAGGGATATCATCCTGATCCTTCTCATAAGCCAGCACCCAAGGATTCTCGGCGACCTGAAAGGCGGTTATGGCGATGGTGGCGTCTTTTTGGGGTGGGTCCTCGAGAGGTCAAGCCAAAAGTACCAAGCCATCGTTGGGTGGTGGAGGGTCCTGATGAGAGTAGTACTGTGGGACACGAGGATGGATCGTTCAACGGCCAAAGCGCCGAAGCGAGACAAAGATGGGTTAATGGTCTCGCACCGGTGCATGAACAGACGAATGATGACGAGGGTGACCCCAGTCGAGGAATTTATAGAGAGGTGATCCAAATTGGAGATCCTGATTTTTCTACACACTCAACGACGCCAATGAGTCCAACATACCATGAAGATGTTCCAATACCTGCGCCCCCTGGGTCAGTTCCTACGTCGTCCAGAACGGCTGCACCAGAATACAGTGCGGCCGAAGGTCCATACTCGTCATCTAATATGCGGACCACGACAACCGCACCAACAACTTATATTCAACAAAGTTCCTACACCGCGGTAAGTCCTGAATGTCGGTCGTCGTGTGTGTATTCTCACTAACTTGTTTTATTCAGGGACCTACCCACTCCAACTCACCCGCCCCTCCAATGTACAGTTCTGTTTCACATAGTAGAAATGCATCTACGGAGAGTTTCGCCCATCCTGCCAATCCTGACCTAACAGCACTCTATCCATGGCCGTTGCGGGGTGTGGGACGGACTCCCCCGCGTATGTACCAGCATGAACGACAGATGTCGACGGAGAGCATGCTTGTGAATTCGGCTCCCATGGTGCCACAGAGCATGTACTAATTAATCGCGTTCCTCGAGGATGAATAGACACTAGTGGACACTGTACCCTAAAAAAGAAGTTCGTGTAATTGTTTCTGCATTCATAACCACTCGTAGCACCATGCCTGCCTCCCCTGTCCCACGCAGTTCCATGGTGTCCTTTGGCCCGTGCACGCCCTTCAGCCCAGTCCCGACCCCTTCACGTTCATCCGCTGGCATATTTTTATACTATCTGCTGTTATGTGTCTTTGGCACTCAGGCAAGGACTCATTCATTTCGTTGGTTGTGTCTTTCGTAGCTATTTGGTGGGCTTATCTTCCCTTTTGTTATATCAGCGCTATTATGAAGTTCCAACTAATCAATCGTAGTGTTGCTATTCGTGTCATTTCTGCTGGATGATCTGTTACAATCTCTCTGCTCTCGTATGGTCATGTCCCAAAAAGGACTCAAAGCGACCTCGAAGTGGGCACGAAGCATATGCTCTTCCCACAAAATTTCAATTATTTGCGAGGCCGTCGGAGACAGGTGACCTCTCTTCGCATTCTTCCTTGTACGGCGTCTTGCAAGTACTTTTTTGCCATTGGTTTCTGTTCGGTCGCGCGAAACTTATAAGTCCTAATCGTGTAGCCTTGCGGGAGGTCGGGTCGGCCTCAATTTGTGCCCAGTCAGGAAACAAACAATTTAATTTGGAATCTTGCAGAACGGAACGATCAAGGATGTACCCCACATTTGCCGGATGGCGTGATGATGCACTATTACATATGTATCCAACACTGGTACTAGTAGGGTTATGAGCGGTGCGTACATGTGACCTGGTACCATAAATATATACAGGCTAGGGTCCCGGTTTCTCAGAGAACAGCACAGGTGCGGATTAATAGCACCTGACATCAGTTGTCAAACAATGTGCCAAAGAGGCATACTGGTAGGAAACTTGTGAGAGATATTCGGAATTGTGCGTAAGACTGAAATGGGTTCACAGCATCAGCGCAGTCTGCCCCAACCGGTCTCTCAACCGGAAGATAGAACATATCCGAGAACTCAGATGTGACAGCGGCTCCTTGGAGAAGAAAGTCAGTATCCTCGTACCCTGCATTCGTCTCGAAATGCTGTCATAAAATTTTGCGTTGAAATCCGGAATCCACGACCATTTCCAGTGCGTGTTGACCCACTGTGGGGCGTATAGTCTGATGCTACTAGTTGCAAGGGCGGTTGAACTGTAGCTAGAAATTAAAACGCCCAATGCCCGGACGCCCAATCTTGTGACCGAAGCGACCGCATTAAGCACATGTACCTAGATAGCAGCTGACTTGGATAAGCGAAGACCACGTTCTTAGCGCCCGTCCGTCTCCTAGGATAAGGGTCTGTTAGCTAGGGTAAGAGGAGCGTTAGGCTGCTTCGAGTGTCGCTCGATGTAGTCCCCTTTGTAGTATTTTGATGCGATCCATATGATTCCCTGTTGGGTTCCATCAACTTAACATTGTCCATTACCGCAAAGAGGTTAGTTGTCTCGGAAGAAGCACTTAAGCTTATGTGTTGTATGAAAGATCGAGGTGGATTAAATTATTTGCGCAGTTCAAATGCGCACTGCCAAATAGCTGTCAGTCCAGATGTCAGGCTAGCAAGCACTTGCCGATTTCCTTAGTAGGTGCCCTCTGAGTGACATCGTTAGACAGTATCTAACATATATAAGCACGAGATGCCGCCGGATGGTGTCCACCACGTCATGCTGTGTTGCGCTCATGTTTCGTCTTCGCGGCTCTTTCCGTTTGCTGTGTAATGCTGTGTTGTGGCGCGCTCATGCCCTCAGCGTCTCCTTTTTTCTTGGTCTTTGTTCAGCGCTCAGTACTCAGTACTATGGCGACTTCTGCTTCTTTTCACGGCGTTGTTGGTCTTCAAAACCCCAGCAGGTATCAGATTGACAGAAAAAATTACTGGAGCTATGACGCATTTATTGCCACTCCAGAAATTGGAGATATTCGTGTCAATGTATTCACATGTGGACCGAAGGGGTGTCCTTGTATTTTATAGTACGTGTCTGCATTCTTTACCTTCACATTTACCTTGAATATATAATATGAAGGGTAAATCATTCATCAGTCTGGATCCCCTGAGATGAATGTGCTGACCTTATGGTAAAGGTATATCTGTTTGTGCCCACAATCGGAAGATAGAACATGTCCGAGGACTCAGATGGTGACATCGGCTCCTTGGAGGAGAAAGTCAGCATCCTCATACCTCGCATCTCAAAACGCTGACTTGGAATTCTGTGTTGAAGTCCAGAATCTAGGGCCAATTCCAGTGCGTGTTGTCCCACGGCATATCATAGTCCAATGTTCCTTATTAGTTGCAAGGGTGGTTGAACTATAGGTAGAAGTTTAAACACCAAACGCCCGACGTCCAACCCCTTCTTTTCAGTCACCAGTCATTTCAATGGTGGCTTGTATACTTGTAATTCTTTGAGACGACGGCTGCATTTATCAAAGAACCGATGAGTCTGTAAGGATATCATATCCTTTGCGCACAGACCAATGCTTCAAACAAATGCAAACCCAGTCCATGTGTCTTATTGATGCGAAGAGCATTACTCTCCGCATCCGAGACACGTCATTCCCTTTCTTTTATTTCCTTTTATGACTCTTACCTTGTATTCTACAACGCCTCGTTGTCACTTATCTCTTGAACATGGTGATAGAAAATGGGCGCCGGGCTAAAGAGAACGAACTCGAGTGAGTTCCCCAGTCGAATGTAAGAGACTGGGGGAAAATGAAGAGCAAATATTGCGAAAGTAGCGTGCGTGGAGTTGCCTAATATGGCAACTCCGCTGGCGTAGAATTCAACGAGTGCCATCTAAGTCAAAGTCAAACGAAAGATACTATGTACAGTATCATGATGTTGGCGGGTTGATTTCCAACACATGGTCATGCTGCGCAGGGTAACAGCTTCTTGTTGGATTATTAGACGAAGGGAGAGAGCAGGAGCGCTAGAAAGACAAGGTACGATCTCGGTTTCTGTCCAAGAACTCTATTAACGTGCTCTGTACCTAGTCTAAAGACAAGGTACGCTACGGTTTTGGTCAGCTAAGGCTGATATACAGGAATCTACTACTTACATCTCAGTTTCTGTTCAAGAACTGAGATGTTCGTATCCTAGGGCGTTTGACTTTATAGTAAGTGAACAAGGAACGAAACTAAAACATAACTCTTGACATAAATTTCAGGGCGCAGTGGGACGTCAGCGCGCCGCTGCCCATTGGCCACATTTGGCGTGCGCTTGGACCACCATAGTTACCCTCTCGTACCTATCTCGGATCCTTCGACCTCCATCCTCTCTTCTCTGTCGGATCGTTCGGATTCCAAGACTTCTCCCTTTCACCATCGTCGACACTTACTTTCTTGTTCTTTAAGTTCCCTTTCATCGTCAAAATACCTCTTTGTCTCAATGTCCCGCTTCCTCGTACGGGCATATTTCTCCCCTTCAAACTTGTATAAAAGCCGCCTGTACTCATGTAGTTGTCGAATCAAGCGCATTTCAACCCCGAAGCCAACAGAAGAACAACGTTTCTCTTAGCCAAGTCTTTTCTCGAGTCTCTATCTACTCATCTCGAAACCATTCCCCAACGAACTCACACAGCCTTGCAAGTCCTTTAAAGTTAGGGTGCATTACGTTCGTTGCGGGGCCTTTACGTCGTAATATGACTTAATATTGCTTCCAGCGACGAAAATAAAGGACAAGTTCTGCCAGTGAACACCACATTGTCGAACTCATAACTAACTACTATACATCATGATTTTTGGTCAATTCTCTGCATCGGTATTCGTCGACAATAAGCCACTACCAGAATATAAAATAGTCGAGTCTAGAACGGAGGAAGAAAATATAATGACTTGTTGGATTCCCTCGGAAGCAGGCAAGGTAAAGCATTCATCATACTTATGTCCTGACGAAAAAATTAAATTCCCCCATAAGAAATTCGAAATCAGGGGGGAGATTTCAGAACCGCAGCGCCGAGGTATCAAATCAGTTGCCTTCGTGGATGGTCACGAATGTCCTCCGTGGGTCGTCCACCCACCCTGGACGGGTACATTGGAATTCGACTGTCTATCTAACCAAAAGGTGAAAACAGCAGTAATGTTCAAAGACATTGACTTTACTGGTCAGCATGCAAAATAGTGCTCTGAGTTTGCTTCTAACACTGTACTTTAGATGATGACTCAGCGCTCGATAATGATTCCGGCGACATTGGTCAAATTGTGATGAAGTTGCGAAGAGGGACGTTCACCAAGATCAGGAAGGCAAGGTCAGCTAGGTCAGAATCATTTAGTGGTGACACTCTTCGTGCACCCGAAGACAAGGTACATGAACGCTTGAAGAAGGGTCGCCGTCATCGGGTGGGGTACATGTTATTCATCGCATACTTCACTTTTCATAATTGACATTTGATTGAGTTTCGGGGAAGAAGAACCCGATCAGGAAGAACAAACAACATACCGAAACGATTTCGATGACGAACCCGCGACTGTCTTTATATTCAACTATACTTCTTTGGGTGGGTTATGTTATTTTCTACATTGTCCCCAACTCACGCCAATCCCCAATTTCAGATAGCCTGTGGGCAATCAATGTAGCACCACGGATGTCATCACCAATCCTGGCTGATGACACAGCACGCATCAGAGAAATAGAGGTGATTTTTTCGCTTTGGCGGTGTCCTTCCCTCTAACTTACTTTCTTAAAGTTTGAGCTCCAACGTTTGCGTGCCAAAGAAGCCAACTCATCCTTATCTAGAGACCAGAAGCCATTGGCTATCAAGTTGGAACCTGTAGTATAAACTTCGGTGCTTTGCGGTCAAAAACACAACTCCTTAGATGTTTCGACGACTAGCGTCGCAGCTGGTTATAATAGCCCTTCTCTGTTCATATATATATACCACAGTTTCCATTTCACTAATAGAAAAATAGCTACTAACGTTTTGACATCTTGTGTCCCTTAAGAGTGCCACTCGATGAAATCCCCTTTGTACTGCTTCAATGTGATCCATCATATATCATTCCCCATTGAAACTCATCAACAGCATCTAACCTCAACATTGTCCGTACATGCAGAGCGGTGAGTTGTCTCGGAAGAAGCACTTACGCGTTATTATAAAAGATCGAGGTGGACTGAACTGCATATTTGTGCAGTTTAAATGCGGACTGTCAATTAGCTGTCAGTCCAGATGATCAGGCCAGTGAGCGCTCGCCGATCTCCTCAGTAGGTGCCCTCCGAGTGACGTCGCCAGACGGTATATGTTATAGTACGTGCCTGCATTCTTTACCTCCAGATTTACCTGGAATATAAAATTCAAGGGTAAAACCGTTCATCAGTCTTTCAGTCCGCTGAGATGAATGTGTGTGCTGACCTGTAAAGGTACGCTAGTTCGCGCCCACAAATGGTCCCCATCGTGGATCTCTCGAGACCCGACTCTAGTAGTACAACTGTCCATGCCACATTTCTTTCGATCTTCAGATCTGTCGCACGACTCGCAGCAGGGTTGCACGACAAATACCCTCGTTGAGCTAGCAACGGAATCCTATCATGGAAAGTTGGACGGGGAACTGGTGGGCAGATTAGAATGATATAGATAGCGAGATATAGTACACGATCAGTATCGCCAGTCTGAGGAACGTGCGCAGAGCTGACGACATCTACGATTTTCAACTGTAAGGTCTGTCGGGAAGTGATCCTTCAGAGTACCTGAACCTGTTTCACTTACATATAACTAACGGTTCCACTTCCATATGTCTTGACTGCACGTCACCCATCCTAGTTACTGACATTTCTCTTTTCGCTACTTAAGATAACCGGACGCTGTCCTCGCACCTCAGTCTCTCTAGTATTGACTGAGGTGCGTATCCCATTCATGATGTACGGTACATGGTACTTACTAGTGTACCTACAGACTCTCGCTACCTTAGGTTAGTTTACAGCAATTATAGTCTCTCTAGTATTGACTGAGACTCTCGCTACCTTAGCTCTCGTTCTCTGACAAGGTCTTGGACTTCACAAGAAAGAAAAATATTCGTGTTTACCGTCTCATACCCAACCAAAGAGCAAAGAGCTATAAGAATTTTAAGAGGCCAACGTGACGCCTTACCGATGTATGCAATTGCAGCAACAGCTTTCATTAACCGTTCCCGATGATGAACTTAACACCCGCGGTCGAGGGCTTCAGTGATTATACGCATGGTCTTCTGGATAGAGGTCACGAAAGGATCATTCTTTGGCTTGGACTCAAGTCTATAACGTAAGTGCCATAATAGATAACGCCGTAACTCCGTATCAAATCAACGTGATTGGGTAGACCTGCGCAGCCAGGGACCAACATGTTGAGGTATTCTATGACATACTCAGGGATTTCCAAGAGATTCAGGAGCTCACGAGCTTAAGCTTTGCGGAGATACAGGTCCTGGCACGTCGAATTTGATACTTCAATATTTATGTAATGTGGGACCGATATAAACTTACACGAGGCAACCGCAAAGCATAAGCTCTTCCTTGCCGTTGGACAGGTGACTTTTGTTTCTTCCATGTATGATGATCGCTTACAAGTGCCTTGCGCCAACAACTTCTGAATGTAAAACTTGCCCTGAGCAGATAGCTTCGTGAGATATCGGTGCCAGATCGCGTTAAGCCCAGGGAGTCATCAAACTTGAACGTAGCGAGCAGAACGACTGGGGAAACATCCCAATCCATTTTGAAATCCAAAATGCTATGTCTGTAACCAACGCTGGTATGAGGTGGTGCAGGCATAGTGCGTGCGACCTGGTGCCATAAATACATGCAGGTAAGTGTTCTTTCTTTAAAAAACAACGTCCTCATTTCCCAATGTAGGTGTATCTCTTTATGTATCCGGGGGGAAAGATACATCGAAATCAAGTGTCTAGTGGAGTGGGAGGAGTCACGTCTCTCTGTTCGAGTTCGCGTGTGACAAAGTGCCAGATATAGTGCGACCATCCTTCGATGACACCAGCACCTGATATGAGGTGCAAACAATCTCCCGAGGCGTGCTGGTAGGATAGTTACTTGTCAGATATGAACTCCGTGAGACTACAATTAGCTTACAGCATCAGGGCGCAGCCGTCCTGGTCTATCAATCGGAAGATAGTGGATGTCCGGGAACTCAGAGGATGACAGTAGATCCTTGAAGGAAAAGTCAGCACCCCCACACCTCGCATTCGTCTCGAAGTGCTGACCTGGAATCCCGTATTAAAGTCTGGAATCCAAGGCCAATTGTACCACAAGTTGGCCCATGGCGTGATTGTCTCCGTGGGTTCGAAGATGTTATGGCAGTTCTCGTGACCAGGCAGATACGCTCTCACGACTACCTGTTTTGGACGTCTACCACCATTTACATGGTATTTTGTGATGGCGTCCTGCACTTCACCTGCCCAAGCCCGCATCGCGACCTTGAAAAAGGCAAGTACATTATGGATACCATAACCTGCATCTTCTCCAGCGTCCTCGTCGCGAAATGCCCTGAGTGTGGTTGTTGTCCAGTGTCCGGCAGTACTCACAACCAGCGTGCCATAGTTGGCATCCGGAGGTGAATCAAGGAATGTAGGCATGTATTCTGATGGGGAAAGCGACCAAAATGCGTCTTCGCCGAATACAGACTCCGCTTTAGTGTATTGAGAACCGGGATCTTGACTGTCCAAGTTGGTGGGTTCAACAGAAAATGCTGAACTGTGATATAATGTGTTTAATTCTGTTCCGTTAAGAAGCAGGTCAACACGTCGGAATGAAACAAGTGGTGTGTTCTCGATTGAGAAGCCCTCCGGCATGTTGATTTCAGGTATTATGGGAGACGACGGCGACAGGTATAGATGTTGCTGCCATGCACGGTCAAAGTAAGGGTTTTCTGTGTAATTTGGGGTTGCACGAACGTGCGGGTATAACAGACACGACAGCGAAAAGAAATGATTTTCTGTTATCGAGTCTAAAAGTGGAGGAAACTAATGGATGAGAGCCGAACGCCAAAGGTCAGAACCGACATACCACCTAGTAAAAGCCACCCTCCATTCTCCACCAGGTCTTTGACTATCGCTGCGCCATCAAGGGGGCGCACGTCACACTGGCTCGAAGGCAACCATCTATATGAAGAGACTTTAGGAAATCTGTCCCAAAATTCCTCGTGGTCTGTGCCCAAATGCCAGTGGTATTCACGGTCTGCAGCACAACCCTCGAAGCCCGCAAGGGAAAGAGCCTGTTCTGGACTGGTCAAATTAACTAAATCAGACGTCGGGCTATATACCCAACGCCCACTCGACCACTGTTCTGGAGAGCATAGACTATGATGTGGCTGCTGTGAGAATATTGAAGACCAGTCCGATATGCGGAAAGAGTATGAAGAAGAAAATGTGTAGAGTGTGATCGCGAAGGTGACGATAGCACCAAGCAGAAAGACTTTTGAGGACAAGGATCGTGTTCGGACGGAGAGCAGCGAAGGGACCATACTAATAGATGCGGCGGATAACTTAAGGAAGTGCAACTTGGAAATTATACAAAAGGAAAACTTATGAGCATTTTGAGCTGCGCTCCGTGCACGCGCGCCGAGTGGCTCCACTTCATTACTTTAGCCAAGTCTTCTTTGAGCTTCCTTTCCTTGATAGTCAGACTGCGCAATTAGCGTTTCCTTTTAAAATTAGCCCAAGCGGTGTACTATCGCAGAACGTGTATAGCGCTCACACCCACGTTTACACGTTATCACTGCATTAACCTGTGTGTACTAGTAGTAGCTAGTACCGTGTACTTGTCCAAAAAAACATTCCAACAAAATGCAGTATCGATCTTCTAATTGGCAATATCATTATGGCAGGGGGATGACTAAGCGCGTGCCCTGAGGCACGCAGGCTTGGCGTTGACCCCAGATAGCCCGTGTTCGTCGTTGGTCGCCGACATGCGGAGGTCTGTGGGTAGCGAGGAGCCCTGGTGAGAGTGGGGTACCTAGAAATATATATGTTGTGCCATTCCGGACGCGTGCCGTGTATCGTGAAAACATCCAAAATTACCGATTGCAAGAGAAACCCAAGGCCTAGAGCTCTATCTCTCGAGGACCAACAACAACACTGCGCGAGCCAGGACTCTCTTGTCTTGTCACTGCATCAGGACCCCTAGCACTTCTGAGGGCATGCGCCAGCCTCTAGAGTCTAGACTCTCACGTGGAGCACGCCGTACAGGCATCTGGAATGGACCTACATCGGCATAAGTACTGAGACTCACCAGATGTGTTTCTGCGGTAAAAAAAAATGCGCCAAGGACGGAATGGATTCTACATGCACAGCTAACTAATCGAAAGCAGACCTCTGCATATTAGAAGGGGCGACTATCTCCCTTCATCCACAAAGGGCTGTCTAATAGGGGAGAATAGACCCTGGTTCTAAATATATATTGCATGAACACTAAGTTAGGCACTGTTACTCAGCTACATGATAGTGCGAGCCAACTGAGTAGTAGAACCCATACGAATATCATGCACATACCACCTACATGAAATATCTATGTCGACAAATCCATCACGGATAGGAAATGACGAACTGTCACTAGTCACTCACGATGGTCAGGTGCTTCCAAACGTCCCATAACTCGGATGTGCATCTTATTCTCAGCGTGGTGAACTCGCGCCGCAGTATTACCGTTTTCTATTCGTTTGCGGATACCATGAGTCGGATGGAATCTATTCAACAGTCCTCCCAAGCTGTAACAACCCTACCTGGCGATGTTGTCTCTGCTTTACACACGCTACATGAATTTGTTGCCACAGCAATGTCCATCCCTCCGCAGATAATTGTTACCTGCAGAGATGATAAACGTGCGTTCGGAAGAGCAGCGTTGCAAGCCATGAGCTACAGGGCAAGCCCTTGTCCAGATTCACTTTTCATGATCTGAAACAATTCCAGAAAGCAGTAGACATGTTCATTACCAGATTTGCCACGAAGGAAGACTGGTGGATATCTGAGTATCGGTACAAGCCCGAGGTTACGATTTATGGTCGATTCTATCGACAACATGGCGAAGAGGATGATGGTATGGTTGTCCTCGACGAACGAGGATGGTCCGAACTTGTTGGCAATGTCGTGAAGTTGACGATCGTCTTCACATCGCTCAAATTTAGCGTCACGGCGTACGTTCTGGCTCTCGTGTTTGGTGTTCCAATGAGCTGAGTTTCTGGCAGGCAATCATCCTCAAAAGCATGACCCGCGAACTCCAGCTAATATGATATGGACCGCAACGAACGAATAACGGTTACTTTAAGAGACTCGATTCACATTCAATGGGTGTAACAGAAATGGGTATATAGATTCAATTTTGTAGCTTTCACCACTATCTAGAAGATCATCATCGCCAAATGTACAAAACAAAAGGCATAGTGCTGCTAGCGAAAGCGAAGCCGCAGAAATCCTTCTACGCCGAAGAATAATGTCCCTTCCTCATGAACATAAGCGGAAGAGTGATAAGGAATCGGCGAAGTTGGAAGAACAGAAAACTACTTTGACGCGAACTTATGGGGCTCGGTGAATTCCGGACCATTCGGAAAATACCGCTCAGCGCTTGCTCGATCTCACTAGCGCTCACTTAGTATGTGCATCAAGAATCAAACATCGATGTTCTCTGACACTCTTTGCTATTGTCTTGCCTCTATTGTCTGCGGTACAGCTTATTCCACTCTAGTTTGGACGCAATACAGCACGTGTCCATCCCAATTTCAGCTGTGCGATCCGTGTGCTTATACTTATCAGTGTAAGTAATTGACACTCAGGCAGGAACTCAGCTTGCCTTCACAACCATATATACAGCATTTCAAACTAGATTCTGTCAAACTTTCCCCATCTTTCTTCAGTGACAAAATCTCCCGTGATTAGACCATATAGAAGGAAGATAGTCGTTCTCTCTGTATTATATCGATGGCACGGTTCGTGCCTTCGATAGAATGTCTTCACTGTCACCAAGTCATGGCGACTCGGGAGCTAAATCTTCATATCCGAGAGAAGCACAATTTCGCGAGACATTTCCAGGCGTTGTATGCCAAGAACATTGGTGATCATGATGGTCCACACCGACCGCCGGTAGCTTCTCCTCCATCGTCCACAGGCAACTTGACAAGCACTCCTTCTGAATCGAGCAATACACTGAGCACAGAATCCGACCTCACACTGAGCACAATTTCAAGGACACGGTTTTCTATGTGGCAGTGCGAGCATCCCATTCGATCTCCCGCACCAACGACCATTGATGATATTGCGCTGTCCCGCAATCACCGAAGGGATTCTCCCCAGACCCCTACATTGCATCTTCGCAACTCAGTGAGGTTTCAGGTCCAGTCTTTGGTGGATGGATTTGAGGGCTTGGATGCAACAGCGAGACAGGCATGCATCAAAGGGATGCGGGGCATGCCCATTTTCCCGGTCAGTGGGCTCTTTGCTGTGATACTACGCATAGAGTCTGATGGCATCTATGGATAGACACTGTACGCGCATGTGTTTACACACCTTAGTATCTGTGCCCCCGACAAACCGAAGTACATACAAGATCTATCTTCATTTGTTTAATCTAACGTTGCTGTAGCTTGCTGATTGACCTGGAGAAGCTGAGAAAAGATTGGGTATCACGGGGCAACATGTGGTGTCTCGTAAATTTCAAGGTCATCAAGGATGCGTTGTCTGGACTAATGAGCCAGGTTAGTACTTACCTTCCCTTGTTGTGTATCGAGTGTGATCCAGCTGATCTTGTTCAGGCTCAAGTGACGTTGCACGTCTGTAACCAGTCTCTTACCCGCCAGTCCAGGCTACACGCGCTAGACATTCAAGACATTGGTGCATTGATTGCCAATTGTTCAATGGACTCACATGCTACTTCTCAGCTAATTACGCTCAAAGACGATAAGGCCCAGTCTATGCTAGACTTACTGCAGACGGTAAGACCGACGCATTTTCGACACTGTTGTTCCTAATTTGCTCGTAGTTGCTCGTAATGAAGTCAGACCGATTAGAAGCATGGTACAAATGTCGGTTCTTGGATGCTATCATCCGACTGTCGAGGAAGTCAGGTCATTTCCCTCAGAGTTTGCAGCTTCGCCGAATCGACAACCTGGAGTCAACACGTCTCCATGGTGGGTCTGGAATAATTTCAAAAGGTGAACTTCTTGGTCGCCTCGTAGCTGTGAAAGAGATTCAGGCCGTCGGCCGCACCACTGAGCAGTTTCTCAAGGTTAGTACGATTCTTGCGTACCCAAGGAAACTTCGATAACACGACTGCCTGTAGGATTTCTCGAATGAGGCAGTTGTGTGGTGTCACATCCAGCATGCCTGCTGCCTGCCATTCTACGGCGTATTCCATCTTAACGATGGTGCACCTAGGACCTGTCTGGTATCTCCTTGGATGAAGAATGGACATTTGATCGCGTATCTACAGCGAACTGATGCTGATCGTGCACCTTTGGTCAGTTATAGAATTCTGGGCTTCCATTACATACTGAAATGGTCAGGTATTGGATATTGCGCTGGGTCTCGAATATCTCCATGGAATGCAACCCACAATTGTGCATGGTGACCTAAAAGGGGTACGCTGATGCTCTAGTCGGTGAGAACTCCACTGAAATTTGTTACAAGGTCAACATTCTGGTTTCCTCTTCCGGGCGTGCGTGCTTGGCGGACTTTGGCCTTGCAAGCACGCAAGACTTTCAAGCCCAGCTTCAGACCACCATAAACTCTGTTGCAGGAACCCCCTCTTTCATGGCGCCTGAACTTTTGGAGGCATGTGCAAATTCACGCCTGTTGTCAGCCCTAGATAGACGTCCGTGTGATATATTCGCATTTGGCTGCATATGTTACGAGGTTCGGGTTCCTGTCATCGTGCCTAACCATGAACTGATCTCTTTCCAGATGTATAATGGGGTACGTCCATTCTGGGACATGTTACCACAGGCAGCGGATGTCAATTTCATGATGGGTACCCGTCCTTTACGTCCTACGGATAGCGTATGCTTTCAACGAGGACTGGATGATGACATGTGGGATTTCATGCAGAATTTATGGCACCAGAATCCAAAGCTTCGAGCCAGTGCTGGCCAAGCTTCTTTGTGGATGTCATGCAAGATGTACACGGAAGGCAAAAGCTTGGACAGGCCACCCGCGGAAATGGAATGGGACCTCGACTTTTTGACGGAATGTACCACGGAATTGACTGATCCTCTTTCTCTTGCATAAGTAGCATCACAAGTCCGTACCGATGCTGATTTCGCTCTTTGACGTAGAATCAAGTGTACAAAACCTGCTGTCGCGCGTCATACCTGAAGTTGAAGCGTCATGCACATACCTCACTGCAGCAGTAGCAATAAGCCATGTTGGTACATATCTTCATTCATCTTGTAATCTGTCCATGTACCAGCCGTTTTTAACTTTGAAGGACTTCTTCACTGTGCAATTAAAACATTTTTGAATGTCAAATCTTGACGTACTAGATCAGTGGAAAGCTCGCGTGCTTCAAGACGATGGGCAATGATACAATCCGCACCGAAGTCATATTTACATGTAGACAGCAAACTAGTTTGTATTGTATCATATACATAATCTAAGGTAAAATCCACAAACCTAGACATCAAACCTAAATTCCTCTTCCTGCCAGCTGTCCCCAAAGGCAATCCCGATTCCTTGAACTGCCTTCGTCGACGAGCTCTTCACATGTGCACTTGCCCTTGGCTGTGCTCCAAATTTACCACTTGCTGGACCTGCTTGGGGTTTAGTACCAGTGGCTAGTGCACTTGCGGGACGCGTCCTCGTCATCACGGTGGTAGATGGCGCTCGAGATACAGTTGTCGAAGGCGCACGCGTCGAGGGCGTTCTAGACGCGTGTCCCTTGACAACCGCAGCACTTGATGTTGCGCGGGTTACTGGTCTTGAAGTTGTCGTGCCTAGACGCGTAACGGCGGAACGAGAAACAGCTTGTGGGCCAGATCTTGGACGGGGAGTATCACCCAGAGTCGAATGGGGTACTGTAGGTGCAGCACGAATAGTTCTCGACGTTGTAATTTGGGTTGGACGAGTGGTATTCTTCGACGATGGAAGAGCTCGAGTCACCTCGGGCACGGGCTTGGGCTTCGGTACAGGATTGGCCCGCGAGAATGGACTGTCATCATCTGATTGTATGCAACAGGAGTCAAGATCAGAATGGACGCTGTATAATATTACCTTACCGAGATGGGGAAGAGATAAATCGTTTGGAGCAAAGAACTTGTCGTCAGACTCATCTGCCGTGAATTCGATGATTGTATGATGTGTCGGTATGTCATCGATCGGGCAGGAGTGGGTAAGAGCAAGGAGCGCTCTCCCGACTTCTTTGTAATCCGGAAGTTCGAACGGAGGTTCATATGGCATTTCTACTCACGTTGATACATTAGCAGAGGAAAATATTTGTCACAATTACCTACCAGGTAGCTTCGGAGGCATGTATTCGATTTCATCGTAGTCTTCTTCTTCGATCGATTGACTGGGCGCTGCCACGACCTCTGGATCGATGTCTATATCACTAACATCCCAGTGGTTGCCACCATTGAGTGGTGTCTGAAAGCTCTTGCTAGCGCTGCGGGGAAGTCGAACGTGTTTTCGTGCGGAACTCGGGCGAAGAAGTGCACCGGGCGTGATATTAAAGATGGGCTTTATGGTTTTTAATGGCGTAGCATGGTTTGCAATGCGGTTGGGAAAGGGCGTTTTGTCTCCCAGAGGCCGGGATGGTGCGAGTATGACTGGAGCTTTCTTTGCTTTCCCATCGATTGTAACGGGTATGTGGCGACCGACGTTTTCCTGGAGTGCACTTCGTGATTTCAGCATTCTATTGCCTGGGGTCTTCGTCAAATGGCGGTAGTCGCCCTCGAATGTTATACCTATTGGGCGGGAGCTGATCATCGTGGCGCTTACTATGTGCTCTTTGGTTGAAGACCAAGTGCGATCTCAAAACGCGAAGTCACGTGTGAGTTTGACCAATCGCGTTTTGACAATGAGAGCGCACTGTCCTTTGACTAACGAGGGACTTGATGGACCTGGACAGGCTTAAATATAAAACGCGTTGACAAGTATTTCACAGTTTTTTGGGGGGTTTTGGTTTCTGCGTGCTGAAGGTATTGCTGAGTTTCTGGTGTATGACTCTGGAGTCTGAAAAACACGTAGCGGTCCTTTTTGCGCAGTGCAAGGTTTGTGTCACGTGACAAATGCGCACGCCGACTGATTGAGAAAGACGCGTATTAGAAGCATAAATTTTGTAGCTGTGGTGGCTGGCATGTTTGTATTATGGCGGGCGTGTTAGCGCGGATGCTGGACAGCGGAGGGTCGGGTCTTCCTGGATCGAAATATTCTGACCAGTACCGATCAGAACCTTGGCAAAGTCAAAAGTTGATGGACAGTTGTTATTGGACGATTAGAATCCTTCCTCATTCAACGCTGCCGTTACTTGGTGCAGTGCAACAAAAGTATTGCCTCCGGTCTTGCTGTACCAATTATCTTATATAAATGATAAATTATGTCGGACTCTTCCTTGCCTTTACCTCGCTTCACAATGGACAAAGGGAAACGCAAACGCAATTCATTGAGGAATTCAACTCCAGACACCGAAGCAACAGCTCCTGAAAGCTTGGTACGTGGCTTTTTAGGATCACTTGGTTTACTGGCAAATATCGATGCGGCCTTCGTCTAGTCCCTATCGGAATTGGTGCATCATGATGAAACCAGCTACGCTCCAGTTAATGGCGGTGTTAAGAGGTTAAAGATCTCGGTAAGTCCACGAACATGTGTAATGAGTGTCCTGGAATGCGACTAAGATTAGCATCAGCACTCGAAAGATTCTACCAGCCATCACCTTGTTCCTCCTAATGAACGTACTTCATCGACCTCGGTAGGTGCTCATACCTACCCTCCAAGCACTTCAGGATACTTAAGAGGCTCTAAAGTACACGCATTCACGTTCGGGACCTGCGACAACCATGGTTTCTCATCTTCAAGACGCACAAGAGAATCTCGATACTGTTGACAGTTTCCAGGACGCATATCTCGAACCCCTCAGGATATTCGACAATGTTATAGGAGAGCTCGTGAATGTACTATGGGCTCTCTTCTTAATTAGAACTGAACTAATCTAGTTCCACAGGTACATCCATATGCAAAGATGGCGCTGGGCGTGATGTCTTGCGCAGCCAAAGTATATTTTCATTTTCTCTCTCCCTATCTCCCACACTTGCTCAGCAATCGTTTGTGCAGACGATTCTAGCTCAAGTCGACCGCGACACAGCAGTGCTCAAAATTCTCCATAAGTTAAATGAAGTTTATAGCCTCATAGCACAAAAGGAGATGCGTGGCGAAATCTCTTCGATGCATGCCATCCTTGGAAAGATTTCTCAACAGACCCGTGAATGTGCCCGTTTTATCAAAAATTATTCGCAGACCAAAAAATCTTGTGAGTCTTGACACGCTACTGCGCTCTGCACCGTCTTGAGCTTCTACCATTATCACAGGGAGTAGACTAGGAAAGAACGTTGTCTGGGAAACGGAAGATACGATCCAAAAGTACAATGACGTATTCAATACCCTTATGCAAAGCTTCCGGGACCAGGTCGCTCACGACTTAGATGTACATGTCCACCGTACGGGTAAGAGTTCGGACATCCTTGTGACTTGACATATATTCATACCTTTTCAGAAGAGAGATCAGAACTCAGTGGCATAGCTTATGCAGACGGCGCCGGACTAGATACCAGAAAAGAATGCCTTCAAGGGACCCGCACGGAAATCCTTTCCGAGATCACCGAATGGATCAACAGCACTGGGGACAACATTCCACGCGTGCTGTGGCTATCTGGCCCTGCGGGCAAGGGCAAATCGGCCATCGCCCACACCATTGCTAAGTGGTTTGAAGACGTGGGAGGGCTTGGTTCGTGTTACTGTTTTGACCGCCAGCGAGAAGCAGACCGCCGCCATGAAAAGATCTTTTCCACGATCGCGTGCGACCTAGCTGACCATGATCAGGAGATGAGGCGGGCATTAGCAGATGCAGTTCAGGCCGCGAGTTCGCTCAAGAAGACATCGGATATCATCCAGCAGTGGCAGAAGCTTCTTGTCAAACCACTGGCGAAGTCATCTGGGTCAACTGGGGAACCCATCGTGATTGTGATTGATGCACTGGACGAGAGCGGTGGAGTAGAGACACGAAGCGACCTCCTCCTTATTCTAGCTGGCAAACATCCAAACCCCGCTGTTCCTAAAATCGCAGACCTCCCGGGCAACTTCCGTTTCATCGTTACCTCTCGCCCGCTTGATGACATCAATAACGAGTTTCGTGGTGTTCAGCATATTCGACAAATGTCTATGGATGATATTCCGACAGCAGTCGCACAGCGCGACATCCATGCTTACGTATCTAAGAAGCTGCAAGGGCTGGATTTCCATGACAGAGAGTTCGCGGTCCTCGCTGAGAAAGCTGATGGACTTTTCGAGTGGGCGCGTCTCGCCTGCGGATACATCAAAGAGTCCCATGTGGGGTTGTCTCCAATTGATTCCTACAACGCTGTGGTGTCACATGATCTTGCGGAGAGAAGCATGCTGTTGCACAGCATGTATGAGCTTATTTTGACAAATATCATGCCCAGAGATACATCTACCCATGTGCCGCATTCGCCGAAATGGCATTCGACGGCGTTAGCGAGATTCCGCTCGGTGATGGAGCAAATACTAGGCACAGCTGAACCCCTTCCTTTGGCTTCTCTGAATGCCATGAGGAGCTATTTCCCAACGCAAGAGGACATTTTCGACGTGGAGCTTGTGGTAAAAAGTCTGGGCTCCCTCCTCAGCGGCACCACCAACCGAGATTCCCCAATTCGACCCCTTCACTCATCATTTCGCGATTTCTTAACAAACGAACGATACAGCGGAGAGTTTTTCATCGACGTGTCGAAGGCGGAACGCGACCTTGCATTCGCATCACTTCGAGTGATGGAGCACGGTCTTCGCTTCAATATCTGTGATTTAAAGTCGTCGTATCTGCCTAATAGCGAAGATCCCGGGCTGCAAGAACGAGTCCAAAAATGCATTCCCCCACATCTGTCATATTCATCCCGATATTGGACGTCGCACGTACGAGCCACAGTCTTCGACAAGGAGCTCGCAAAAGAAGTGTGCTCCTGGTTCAACAGCGAGCAGCCGCTTTTCTGGATCGAGTTACTCGCCTTGATCAATGCGCTTAGCGGTGCGGTTCCTGCCCTTCGGCTCGTTTTCCAGTGGCTGAAAGTGAGTACATTGCTACTGAGTGCCAGATAAAGCGCTCATGCGCAACCACAGGGACATCCCAAATTCAAGGATGTCTCGTTGACTGCAATGGACGTACAGAGATTCATTCAAGTCTTCGGCGGCATGATTTTACACAGCACACCACATCTATATGTATCAGCACTCCCATTCACGCCTGCCAACTCTCCGCTATCCAAAAAGCTTTCTGCACGATTTCCAAATTGTCTTCGTGTGGCATCTGGACGTGATATGAACTGGCCAGCTGTTCAGACCGTGCTCAGGGGACACACCTCAACAGTTTCCTCGGTCTCGTTCTCGCCGGATGGCACTCGCATCGTCAGTGGTTCGGGGGATTGCACTGTTCGGCTGTGGGATGCTGCGACGGGGCAGCCAGTCGGTGAGCCCTTGCGGGGGCACATTCAGCCAGTTATCTCGGTCTCGTTCTCGCTGGACGGCACTCGCATCGTCAGTGGTTCGGGGGATTGCACTGTTCGGCTGTGGGATGCTGCGACGGGGCAGCCAGTCGGTGAGCCCTTGCGGGGGCACACTGACTCAGTTAACTCGGTCTCGTTCTCGCCAGACGGTACTCGCATCGTCACTAGTTCAGAGGATTGCACTGTTCGGCTATGGGATGCTGTGACGGGGCAACCAGTCGGCGAGCCCTTGCGGGGGCACATTCAGCCAGTTATCTCTGTCTCGTTCTCGCTGGATGGCACTCGCATCGTCAGTGGTTCTTGGGATTCTACTGTTCGGCTGTGGGATGCTGCGACGGGGCAGCCAGTCGGTGAGCCCTTGCGGGGGCACACTTCGTCAGTTTCATCGGTCTCGTTCTCGCCGGACGGCACTCGCATCGTCAGTGGTTCTTGGGATTGCACTGTTCGGCTGTGGGATGTAGTGACAAAGCAGCCGTCTACAGAGTGCGCAGTGTCACATCCTTCAGCATTCTCAGATGAACGTTGCACCATTGAGGCTACCACTACCATGACATTGAACACTTGGAGCAATCATTTCATTTGCTTCTCGCCTAACTCTACCCATGCACTCTACGACACCTCCGAGCTAATGGAGGGACCATCTCATGACCACTGCAGGTCGATCCACTTTTTAATAAATCGTGATAGTGGGTGGATGGTGGGGCCCAAACATCGGCTGTTATTCTGGGTACCATTTACTTCTCGACACCCATTTTATAGCCCTGGAACTGCATTGGTAATACCCAGAGGATGTCCTGAGCTTGATTTGAGTCGCATGGCACATGGACAGCACTGGCAAAAGTGCCAAGAGGGGTGAGTCTCTTCTAAGCCCTTTCTGTTCCTCGTGCTTACTAAAATCAACACCTGCAGACCTTAGTACTGCAATGATCGTATTCTAGCGGTCAATGTCAATCTTTTGTAGTAGTTTCTTTCAGATATAACCTGAATGTGATGTGTACAGTCGCTTATTTTCATCCCTCGTTGCCTGCTTTACGCGCGCTTCAATCCCTACTTTACTTCAATGCTCACTCGACATTCGCTCCCGGTTTGGTTGGTTTATCCCCTCGAAGTACTTAGCTTAAGCTCTTAATATCGACAACATTATCTTCATTACCTTTTTGCACGGTGTTTTGTGCGTGCTGTGGAAACTTAGAAATGCTCAGTAGTAGAGTGCTTCCTTGACGCAAAATTATAAACATTATCGGCTCTTCTATCGATTTCGCAGGACCGTGTATTGAGCAAAATCTCTGATTCATTGACTCGGACAAGCCCTTCTGGTTGAGATGTTCAAGTACATCGCCACGATAAAGCTCATTGACTATCGACCGAACTGGAGATACGGCCATCAGAATCAGAATCAACGCCTACTTCGACGTTCCTTGCAACTCCAAAGCCTTCTCCACGCTGCTCCTCAATCGCAAAGTTTAAAAGAGCTCACATCGCCTATTCCAGCCCCTGCGCCTTTCAACAGTGAGATTTTGAGTCCGGACTGAGACAGCACAGCGAACTCTTTCAACACTTCTTCAGATCCTGGTTTTGTACAAGCGTAAAAGGTGGGATCTCATCCTTCCCGCGGCAGTGTCCCCACTATCCCTGCATCGATGAATATAACAGGGGTCTCTCTAAACAGCCCTCCGATGCGTTGGAGTGGGGGACCCCTAGGCGAGGGGCGGAGTCCTCCTTTCGTAGACTATTGACAGGGTTGCAGCCAATAGTATCAGTCTTGATGGTCCTTGCTCGTGCCTCTTAATCGTCTCTCTCACATCCTCTGGCAGCGCGTTCAGCAGCTGGTCAGTACTCTTTTCCCACAGTGCCATAGATGGGGCTCCGCCAGTGAGGACGAGATGTTTGAGACCCACAGGGTGTCTGTGACTGGCATAGTGCGCCCCTAACATTGCTCCCCAGGAGTGACCCAGAAGAGCAAAGCCATTCTGCACACCGAGGTGGACAAGAAGGTTGTCTAGCTCATCCATGAACAGATCGACTGTCCAAAACTCTTTGGGCTTCTCTGCCACACCTTCAAAAACGGACTTGCCGATGCCGATCTGGTCGTAAAAGATGACGGGGATGTTGCATTTGTTGTGAATTTCAGCGAGAGGTGTCATATACTCGTGCGAGATGCCTGGGCCGCCGTGCAGCACGACGAGAGGATATGAACCCGAAGCGAGATCCCCGACAATTTTTGTACCAAGTCTGGTACGTGTCATCACCGACTTTGAAATCTACCTTGCCTGTAGCTTCAGACATTGGAAGTTAACGTATGAGGCGCGTTTGTAGAGCGAGCTAGCAACGACCAGGATGCAGCCCTTTATACATGAGAATAATGTTTCAACATTTAAGTTGGACAGTTCTGGCTATTTCTCCCAAAATGAAACGGCGGTGATTAGGAGGCTGATTATCATGTTTGTATTCGGAGAACGATATATTCATCCAAAACTCCAAACACGCGAATGCGGCGATCACCACAGAAGGGAAACTACATGTAAGCGCGAAGATACAGTGTGTACTAGTAATGCAATTGTAGTATTGTCAGCCAATCAAAATCTTCCATCATGCCCCGGTGATTTGAGTAGCTTCCACTACCTTTTAAATCTGAATCTTCAGGCTTGAAGGTTCCACGATGATCTATCAGTTCGCACTGATACTGATACGCTTGAGGGGGGCAAGATATGTATATCTTGTGTCCTAAATATAACATTGCTTCAAACGTTCAGCGCTTCAGCGATCGACATCAAAATGTGAGCATGCCGTTTTCAACGAACTTTCACCGCTCACATGGTCAGTAGTTTGCTTAAAATTATATCATACTTATGATGCATCTTATCAGAGTCACGGTTCATGCCTATCGCATGATGGGCGTCCGACGTCTCAACAAACAGAATTTTGAAAAAGTCGCACTGCAGTTTGATATGCAACACTGTAGTTTCAGCTAAAAAATAATTCTGATTGCTCTGATGGAATTCGTTACTCCGACATCACAACTGTACTGGTACATGCAGGGAGTATTACCGCAGTGCCAATGGTAGCGCACAGCAAGTTCATGTAACAGCTGATTTAATTATAGTGCTCCATTCTTCCACCGTGGAAAATACTAGCCTTGACGCAATGGTGCTTTCGGATTAAGGATTAGCTTCGGCGCATTGAGCTCATGCGCAGTGTGCACCATTTGATGCAGACAGTGTAAGCTAAGCTTGCGG
The DNA here is from genome assembly GCA_016758765.1 of Suillus cothurnatus. Classification (NCBI taxonomy): domain Eukaryota; kingdom Fungi; phylum Basidiomycota; class Agaricomycetes; order Boletales; family Suillaceae; genus Suillus; species Suillus cothurnatus. The sequence goes on along the minus strand of JABBWL010000320.1, from coordinate 26,289 downwards.
CGTTTATGCAAGCCGTAGCCAATCAGATGTGATTATATAATGTTTTCTCCAGACTCGAAACTTGTGCGAGTCATCTTGCTGACTTTCAATGCGATCCTTCGGCGACTGGCAGAACATTGAGCGCTGAGCTACCATGGTATCCAGCATTCCTTGCATTGACTAGGTTGATAACTACGTACGTTGGGTCAAATCATGTTTTCTGCGGTATACTAATTACCTCAAGTGATTTCTGCTCCTGAGGCTCCGCCGATAGTTACTGGAGTTACATTACAGTCCTTGTAAGTAAGTTTGGAAAATAATTCAATCATTTCGATGACAGCCTGAGTGGGTCTCGCATAATGGACTATCAACTTAGGAAATGTGACTACGCTCTTGAACTTCTGAGTCAGGAAACCGATTTGTGCAAGAGGATCCACCTCTTTGGAGCAATACCAGGCAGTAGTCATCCTTGAAAATGAATCCCACTGCTTCCTTGCGTAAATCTTTTTCTTCTACTTGCTATCCCCGATGCGCCCACTACATCATGATATCGCGTTGCCATCCGCTGATGGGCCACAATTGTGGGTTTTTTCTTGGTTATTAATGTGGCTATGGTGATATCGCGTTAAGCTCTAAAGTTAGAATGCTGCGATTCACTTTTACTTAAATGTACACCGTAAACGCGGTGTGGTCACGTACTACGGCCTCGTACAACGGTATCACCTGTCTCGGTTCACGGATGACGGTCGAAACCAAACCTCAAATTATTGGTATGGAACTCCAGGCTACTCAAGACTCGGAAAATGAGGGGTCAAAGGTGCTGGACATTGAATCCTCAGTCTCCAAGGACTCCGCTCTTCTTTCGCACTTGGATGAATTTCCAGAAGGTGGTCTTGTAGCTTGGTCCACTGCCTTCGGGTCGTAAGAAGACTTCATTTGGATGGCAACTTGAAGCTGACTCTCGCTTGATTTTTTCAGGTTTCTTATACTATTCTGCGGTTGGGGGTGAGTACTCTATTATTATTGAAGGATTCGCTCTGAAGGTCAAAAGTTACACCTCCTCATTTGGTGTATATGAAGGTATCGATGTACACGAAAGTCAGGATGGAACTTCGTTTAAACGACTTGTCTTCCAGACTTCTATACGCAGTATTACCTCACGAATGAGACATCGGAAGCTATTTCGTAAGTTGTACTAGCTTCTCTATTTGAGATATCCTCAAGGTCTCTTGCAGATCCATTGGGAGCTTCAATACATTCCTAGGCACCGCTGTGAGCCTTATAGCTGGCTCACTGTATGACCGGGGTTATTTGTGGGTGTAAATTCAAGTATGTTGGAGATGATACTCAGCAGGCTTGACTAGTTATCATCTTGTCATCACCGGATCACTTTTGCAGAGTGTATCTCTCTTTATGCTATCATTGGCGAAGCCTGATCAGTACTACCAGGTAACGTTCACAGGCTTTCTGATGGTGCCGTTTTCTAATACCATATAGATATTCCTTACTCAAGGCTTAGGCTCGGGTATTGCATTGGGGCTCCTGTACGTCCCGAGCTTGGCTGTCGTCTCACATTATTTCAAACGGAAACGCACGCTGGTGATGACCTTCATCATTTTGGGTTCATCGCTGGGTGGTATCATCCATCCGATTATGCTCAATAACCTCTTGAATGGACACCTTGGCTTTGCTAATGGCGTACGTGCGAGCGCAGGGTTGGTTAGCGCGCTCCTTTTGGTTGCATGCTTGTGTATGCGAACTCGCCTTGATCCACCGACGATACCAGTGAACTACATTGCAGCAGCTAGAAAATGTCTTTGCGATGTCCCGTTTATTTTCGCGATGGCAGGGTGAGACACAGTCCCTCGAATTTTTCAAAACGACTGATTTGTATGCAGGGCTTTTCTTGTCCAGACTGGCTTCTACTATCCTTTATTCTTTCTCCAACTCGACTCTATGCAGCACGGTATCAGCACCACCTTTTCGTTTTACTCTGTGGGATCTAGCATTTTGCAAGTGGTTCTCCTGCTAATATGTTCACTAGCTTGTTATTTTAAATGCGTCCAGTTGTGTTGGACGTTTTACATCAGGGTACATCGCAGCGTATTTAGGGGTCCCAAACTTGACCGTGATTTCGGCAATTTCGTGCGGATTGATAATTTTTGGCACCATTGGATTGAGTAGCCTGACCAGCGTCGTTATTCTTGGCATACTTTACGGCTATTTTCGGGGGTGTGTAAGTAGTTTTCCGTTTCACTGCATAGTTGAAGGTGTGTTGATTGATTACACAGATACCGCAATGGTGGGTCCACTTGTGGCTGTCATAGCGCCCAACCCCTCTGAGCTTGGGTGAGTGATAGCTTGAGCTTAGTTTGCGCGAACCATCTAATCTGGCCACAGCGGGTGGATGGGAATCTGTTTCTTCGTTGGTGGTAAGTAGGATTAGATTCACTTATAGATTCTTTTGAATTTAATTCGCATACATTCACTACAGGATTTGGAAGTTTGATCGGTGATACATTTGTGATATTTCTTGTCTCAACTTCTGACTGTTTATTTAGGAACTCCCATATCCGGTGCACTACTTACATCAAGTTATACTTGGTGGAAACCGGCAGTGTTCTCTGGGGTGAGTCGACTGTGTTGCTGTTTTCACCATCCATTGACTCCGATCACCTGGATCACAGGTCGCTTCACTGGCTGGTGCCGTGATGTATAGCTTTATGAGTTTCATTTTCACCAGAAGAAATAAGTTCTGAATAAGCGGCTTATCATCGAAGCACGAAAACAAGGGACTTGTCTAGGTTGGTCTTAACAGAAGTTATGGCATGAGCACGAGACAAGTCTAACAAAATGAGGGCGTTGTTACAGGGTATTTACAAGTGATTGCCGCTGCGCATTCTTATTTTTTTTCTGTATTTCATCGTTGTTTTGGGCGATGCCCTATGATAGACAATACATGTAATATACACACACTATCTGGTAAATCATATGTTCTCGAATGTTGAGTCTCGTGGGCTCAGATAAGAGTATATTCCTGCACCCCAGAGAAGGGTACAGGTCTATCTTCCACGTGGCTTCTGGTTCTTCGTTAGTCGCCTATCAAGCTGCATCTTTTCTCCCCCAGTGTCGGATCATTGTCCTCATAATTAATAAGACCCACATGCTTGACAACCAACACAACGCCTAGCTATGGTACGTCTTAATCTCCACGACATGTATCAATCACCTCGTTAGGAGGAAGGGCTGAGTTGCGCTAGTAGAACACGACAGTATACATATCTGGAAAGGAGGTCCAGGGAGAACCTGGAGAACCTGGAGAACCTTGGATAGTGCGATAGGAGGGTTCGAGATAATCACCTTCACAATACTGAGCGCCTCCAATCCATATATGACCTTAAATGACACTATCAACGCCTTGTGGCACATAAGTTAAGATAGCTTCGGGTCAACCCGTGCCACGCAACAATGCCTTGTGGTAAGTCTTCAAATTATACGCCGAATCATTCGAAATCGAACCGCATGAGTGGGGTACTTGCATGGCTTGTCTGCAGGCTATACAAACAACAGCCGATAAGGGAACGTTCCAATGAGACAGAGACGAGAAAACGTTAGGCAGAACCACCATATATAGCTTATGCAAACATGCCTATTGTGTCTCGGATATCGGGAGAGAGACAAGTTCTTATATATTGGTAGGAGTATGAGTGGGAAAAGGCCGTGAAGCAAAGGCGCAGAAAACGCGGAGATTTAGCAACTATGCAATGAAAAGTGAACCATCATGATAAGATCATCCACCATGAGCAACGACGAAAAAAGACGACAAGGGTACAGGTATTCCGGAGGGCCCTTGCGCAAAGACCAAGCCTCGGCTCGAGGCCTTGAGCCGAACGCAAATGTTGATACAACTTGTTTAAACCAATAAATAAGTCAAATGTTTCCTCTCAACGACTAGAATCCGAGGACAATTACGCAGTGGAGCGCTGGATCATGGGATACCGTCCTTCACGTCCTACGGATGGCGTGTGCCTTCAACGAGGACTGGATGAGGACATGTGGGATTTCATCCGGAATTTATGGCACCAGGATCCAAAGCTTCGAGCCACTGCTAGCCAAGCTTCTTTGTGGGTGTTATACAAGATACACATGGCAGGCAAAAGCACGGACAGGCCACCCGCGGAAATGGAATGGGACCTCGACTTTTGAACTGAATGTACCACGGAATTGACTGATCCTCTCTCTTGACCACAAGTTCGTACCGATACTGATCTTGCTCTTTGACGTAGAATCAAGTGTACGAAACCTGCTATCGCGCGCCATACCTCACTGCAGCGGTGGCAATAAGCTATTAAGGACGTTCGCAGTAGCGTTTCCGAGTCGTTTTCGTCGTTGTTTTCGTGTTTCTGTGGAAACGAGTCGAATTCCAGTGAGCTAGCGCTGTTTTCTTTCGTTGTTTTCGTCCATCATGAACGTTAACGGCACAGCATTGGAATGTGAATCTGAGCCACTGCGAGTCGGCGACATTCTGACACCCATGGCTTTGAAGTCGTTGCAGCCTGCAAGCACGCCTCGCCAGTGCGATCCGTAAATTCAAACTCAGAGAGGAAAACCGTTTTCGTGCTTTTTGCAGTATCTAATCACCATAGCTTTTTCATTCAGCTTTCTCAACGGTATGGCCCACACCATGAAAATGCTGCCGTACCCGCAGGCCTTGCACCGAAGTTGGAGTCTGAAGTCGCCACGACATATTAAGCCCTACAAGATCATGGAAATGTCATCAAAGTACCGCCGAGTGGCCCGATCAGAATCACTGTACATGAGTAATGAACAGAGTATGTAACAAGATTTTGAGAAGGCATGTAATACATTCAGTATAAACAAACGTTAACAATCACATGGCCGCGACTACATCTTATACCCCCTGATATCATTTGCAATGTGTTGACATATTCATCCCTTCTTTGCGTCAACTTTCTACCCTCCAGCTGTATTTAGGTTTCAAAATGGATCCAACGTGAAGGCTAGAAGTTCGTCAGTCTTGCTTCACGTAATCGTCATGACCTACTCACCCTTATCGTCAGAATCCGCCACGGTGTCTTCTAGAGCACTGACCGCTAGGATCTGTGCGAAGGCAACTGCCAAGAGTAGAACATAGAAACTGAGTTTGTTGGTGTTAAGCACGGTCATGTTAATGATATTCTTCGCTTGGGTATGGTGTTTTAAATGCGTTACTTTAAGGTGAGGTTGGAAGCCAGTTCGTCAGTATATAAGCATAACTAATAGTGCTCAACAGCCCGGGGGCCCAAAAGGCTCCCCACCTGTGACTGGACCCATCGCGCATATAATTTACTCCCAGTCCGAGATTCCGAGTCGAAGAATGGATATTCAGTACTGCCTACAATTGTACTACTGCTACATGAGCCCTATCTTGATAGAAGACAGTGCTCCTTCCTCATATCATCAATGAATCATTGCTGATGCGTATCGGGCACTCGAACCTCCGGCAAAAATATATCACGAAAACGGGAGGGTAGTTTAGGGTTGGGTAGGGGCTAGTAGGGGGGATAGGAAGCTTCCGACCGAGACGACGCTGGATCAGGCGGACACTGTTTGATAGCAGTTGCTGTCAAGTAAGTATGTGTGAATCAAGGTGGAAGGAATTTTCTTAATGCCATTAGTACGCGACTTGGTAGCATCCGGAAAAACTATTTCCGGATTCTAAATCCCCCAGCTGAGTACCAATCTCTGGCATAAAAAACGCATCTTAACCAGTGAACATTAAACCTTTTAGCCAATACAATTGGCGTGCTCAACATCAGCTTCTACGTCTTACTCTTGTTGGTGGCCTTCGAAGCGTGCGATTCACAGCAGTCCATCCTAATTTGCTAAACTTTTGTGCGATAATTATTCAAATTAGATCTAACTACCCTAAGTTAGCACGGGTTTTTCTTCACGTAGACTGCGTGCGAGATCCACGAGGAGTTCCGACCACAGCAAGGTAAAGTATTTTTGGGTTATGGCAAACTCGCTGGCTGTGCTAATCGTATATCAGCACTGAGCAGGGTTTCTGGACTTAGGCTACTTACCATAACAATCAAGAACTTGTGTTAGGACCTGCAACTTCCAAGCAATTGGTACCCATGGTCTCTCGCGGAGAACTGGTCGTTGGATGGGTGTTTGGGATGCTTAGTATACTTGTCACCGTGTGGCACGCTTGCATCCGACTGCAACCAGCACAACATCGCGAGTACCTCCCATATGTGTTGAAGCAAAAACATGATGGACTGACGCCGGCATTTCAGAATCTATAGAATATACTTACGCTGGCGACGATTACCCATGGGAATTTCCTGTCGATCTCACGCATGAAGCCGTAGCAATGACTCTCCACGAGAGTGTGCATTTTGCTCTAAACTCATCTGATACAGAATCTCAACTGGAGTGGGAGAACCTCCCAAGCTGGCCGAAAATGATTGGCCGCACCCATATAGGGCCAGAGCACCGAATTTTCGTGCTGGTTTTCGGTCATCAGCTTCACTGTTTATGGATGCTGCAGCAAGCTCTCCTCGACTACAACCGCGACGAACCCCAGGCCACATATCATCACACACATCACTGTTTCAATTATCTTCGTCAGACTCTTCTGTGTGACCCTGCACACACGCTTGAAATGGGAGATTTTCTGAGCGTCGATTACGAGAAGGACAGAATGGGGGATACATTGGTATGCAGAGACTGGGGCAAGGCAATTTCTGTACTTGAAGAGCACCACGAGAAGTGGTTACAGTGGAAGGCGCATTGGGACTGAACTAACACTACTTCATAAGCCTTGATCTATTTTCGCTGAGCGCATCTGCGGAACTATGTATTATTTGACTGGGCGATTCAATAGTCGTATTAGGTTTTACATCAGCCAAAATTATCTGTCGTTTTCTTTTTCTCCAGTCTCCACTTTCATTCTCGATCTTCCCTCGTTCTCCTGCCTAGCTGGACACCTAATATCACCTTTGACAGCTGTGACTTCAATGGCGAAATAACACAATCGAATCCAAGCCTCTGAACGGCTCGACTTGTAGCTTGATCCAAAACGCGGATATTCGATTAAGAACCTCAAGGCAGTTGAATTTCACTGCAAGTACATAGAGCAACTGTACACAAGATATTATCAGTAGTGGGAGTAATAGTGATCGGCTGCGATTACAGCTATTTGCAAAAACATTGTCAGTACACGTGATTTGAGAGAATAAGGAAATTAAAGAAAAGAAAAAACGCCACAACCGTGACTCAGTGGCTTGATGCGCCTGGCTCAACGCACTTTAACTTATCGAAGTCTCTAGCCATGCCTTCAATTTTTGACGAGTTATCTGATGACACTACTATCGGGCCTGAACATGAAACAGCCGCCCTTCATCAGGAAAACTACATATCACTTACATAGTAAGTTAGTAATTCTCCGAAACGCCACAGTGTGCGTCTATTTCGCCAACAGCTACATGAGCTTTCTCGCAAATTTCTGGCATGTTTCATTCATTTAATGTCGCTCTCAGCTGGCGTATATTTTTCTGCTACTTCTTGAGGCGAGGAATGTGCGTGTCATTTTGTTGTTCGTACCTGATCCTTGTTTCACGAAACTTTCCTCAGCGCACTCTCGATTCCGCAGGCCTCGCACCGAAGTTGGAGTCTGAAGTCGCTACGACACATTAAGCCCTACAAGATCATGGAAAGTCATCAAAATACCGCCGAATGGCCCGATCAGAATCACTGCACATGGGTAACGAACAGAGTAACAAGATTTCGAGAGGCATGTAATACATTCAGTACAAACAAACAATCCCACGTCCGCAACCGCATCTTCTACCCTCTGATATCACTTGGAATGTGCCGACATACTCATCCCTTCTTCTTTGCGTCAACTTTGTAACCTCCAGCTGTATTTAGGTTTCAAAATTGGTTCAAGGCTAGAAGCTCGTCAGTCTTGCTCCACATAATCGCCAGGACCTACTCACAGACATCATCCGTATCGTCAGAATCCTGGTAGGCTACAGCACTGGCCCCTACGATCTGTGCGAAGGCAACTGACAAGAGTAGAACATAGAAACTGAGTTTGTTGATGTTAAGCACGGTCATGTTGATGATATTCTTCGCTTGGGTATGGTGTTTTAGATGCGTTACTTGATGTAAGGCGAGATTGGAAGCCAGTTCGTCAGTATATAAGCAAGCATAACTAATAGCGTCTGCAGCTGAAGCTGGTGGCTAAATTATGCTCCCTATCTGTGCCATCACGGTCCTTCTATTTTAGCTTCAATCCTCCGAGTCGGAGAAGAGATGTTCATGAATTGCCGCTTGGTCACAAGGCAGGGTCCTAATCACATCACAGTCGCTCCTTCCTCATAGTGCATGAGGTCATATCAGATATCTTATCCCCGCTACATCAGTATTAGTGCAAACCGATGGACCATCATGGAAACTTCAAACCTCATTATTGGGTTTAGAAGGTAGCGGAAGCTACTCAAATTACCGCGGAGTTATGGACGGTTTTAGTTGGCTGGTATTGTACTACTGCTACATGCTGTAAATCTGAATCCGATCTTGATAGAAGACAGTGCTAGGACCTCCTCATATGCGTAGTGTTGTGGGCAGAAGTCTGCCATTCTGCCAACTAGTTCTGCCAAATCGGTTCTGCCCGGCAGATGGCAGAATTCCGTGGGCAGAACCTGGCAGAATGACAAACCACTAGGGATCACAGTGAAAGACGTTCCAATAACTTTCGCCGCCTTATTTGGCCATAGTAACCTTTTCCGATCGAGTCAGAGCAACTGCGCTTCCTTACCCATAGATTAGAAGAAATTTTTTGTTGTACAGCCTGTACTAGTACATAGACAATCATTACGATTGCACAATGTCTGCCACTGCACTTGCCGGACGCCCTGTCTCATCCTTCATAGCCGACAATTCTAATCGCGGCGAGAAAGTCGATAACAAATCTGGACCATCCTCTGAAGGCACTTGCAATCACCCTCTTATCCATTGTTCCCCACGCGGCTGACGTCGAACGCCTCTTCTCGGATAAGGGTAGCACTCAGTCTCCGAAGCGCTGCAATCTCTCGGTCAACACATTTGAAGCACTGGCAAAGATTCGAGCCAATCTTCGTTACCACAGTCATCAGAAGGCCGTTGTTAACGGCAAGCTAATCCGTCGCCGTCACGCGCACATGCATACAAATGCCCAACCAGGCATTAACATTGATGTAGCTGCTGACCTCGAAGCGAATTTTGCATGGGTACCACCGCTTGCACCTCAGACTTAGAATATTGACGACGATCTCGCAGGTCCTGAATCAATCCATATCACTCAATGAGATTGACGCAGCATTTGCACTACTGAAGAGACGTGTTCGAACGAGAGCCGATTGACGGAAATGAGGTGTTGGAGGGGCAGGTATATGATTTCGCGGCATTGGAGCAGGTTGAGCAAGGTCTTGCACCGAAATCTGTTGATGACGAGATCATGGTAGTTGAACGCACCTCACGCAATGACGGACAGTGGGATGTGGATATGCTGACGTCGTCAAACGGTGTTTCCTAGTAACACATTGTCATAGAATAGCTTGTAGCGCTTTAAAAATTCTGCCAAGTGGCAGAAGTGGTGGTTCTGCCGCTTCTGCCGGCACAAATGCCCGCAAACAATTCTGCCCCCAGCACTACATATACTGTAGTTGACTGTATGGAAGCAACTGTCACGCGTCACGCAGAGCTGGTTGCGTTGCTAATTCACCTGGGTTGCCCAATAAGTAAGGCTTATTATACTGGGCGATGAAGCTCATTGCCCAGGCTTATTATAGTTAATTGTGTTAAATCCCAACACCGGCATTAAACCCTGCCCTAAATAATTGTTTCAGTACTCAGAGACTTGTTATATAAGCTATTTACATATAATATTATTTTGTCTCCCGAAAGCGGTAATTGCTGCGCACTACCACCCAAAACATAACCTAATTTGGAAGTTTCACAATACCAATGTTTCCTAGCTACCCCACACCTCACCCTGCTCTTCCCCATGTAGTAGGCTCGCATATATCATGTAGCTTGGCTATTATACACCCCTTATAACATATTGTACCACTACATTTGTTACAGTAGCCTCATGGGTATCAATTTATACACAAATTATATCAAAATAAGAAAACATCAAAAAATGCGAACATATGATAGCAATAAGATATTACAGGCTCCATATACTGTGTATATAATGTTCCTGTAATATATATGAGCACATATCACCGCAATTCCATGGTATTTATATGTTTTAAAACAGTCTCCCAGAAAAACAACAATGACCGCTTTTTTCTTGTTTTTGTGTATCTTAATAGATAGTACATGATCCCACTTGCTCATTTATTGTTTTTGTATACTATATATCATATCTGGACACAATTATATGGCCTCAGAAGGCCAGGTGTGCTATGTAATAGACATAGGGGTGATGTGGGGGGAATGGTCTTCTGGGAAGCTAATAAGACATGTATGTGATATCTAATACTTGGAGCAGGTAGAATACAACATCATAATACTAGGACTACAAGCTCAGGCTTCCGGACTTTGAGATAAGTGCTGTGGATGGCAATGCAATGTCATATTTTACATGTGTGGGAAAGTATGCAAAACATATGGTTGAAACATAAAAATATATAATAGCACACTACACAAGACTTTCTGCGCTATGGTACATGTACAGCGTGATAGGGTGACATTAGAAGCACTATACAACATAGTATTCGAGCATTGTATGGTAATGTATAGGCCTAGACACCAAAAACTCGAAATTAAGTGTGGACTACTGTAGGCACACTATGCATCAATGCAAAAAATGTGAAAACACTACATATATCTGTAATCTGCACCTGTAACAACACAAGATTGACATTAATGGTGCTTCTAATGTCACCCTATCACGCTGTACATGTACCATAGCGCAGAAAGTCTTGTGTAGTGTGCTATTATATATTTTTATGTTTCAACCATATGTTTTGCATACTTTCCCACACATGTAAAATATGACATTGCATTGCCATCCACAGCACTTATCTCAAAGTCCGGAAGCCTGAGCTTGTAGTCCTAGTATTATGATGTTGTATTCTACCTGCTCCAAGTATTAGATATCACATACATGTCTTATTAGCTTCCCAGAAGACCATTCCCCCCACATCACCCCTATGTCTATTACATAGCACACCTGGCCTTCTGAGGCCATATAATTGTGTCCAGATATGATATATAGTATACAAAAACAATAAATGAGCAAGTGGGATCATGTACTATCTATTAAGATACACAAAAACAAGAAAAAAGCGGTCATTGTTGTTTTTCTGGGAGACTGTTTTAAAACATATAAATACCATGGAATTGCGGTGATATGTGCTCATATATATTACAGGAACATTATATACACAGTATATGGAGCCTGTAATATCTTATTGCTATCATATGTTCGCATTTTTTGATGTTTTCTTATTTTGATATAATTTGTGTATAAATTGATACCCATGAGGCTACTGTAACAAATGTAGTGGTACAATATGTTATAAGGGGTGTATAATAGCCAAGCTACATGATATATGCGAGCCTACTACATGGGGAAGAGCAGGGTGAGGTGTGGGGTAGCTAGGAAACATTGGTATTGTGAAACTTCCAAATTAGGTTATGTTTTGGGTGGTAGTGCGCAGCAATTACCGCTTTCGGGAGACAAAATAATATTATATGTAAATAGCTTATATAACAAGTCTCTGAGTACTGAAACAATTATTTAGGGCAGGGTTTAATGCCGGTGTTGGGATTTAACACAATTAACTATAATAAGCCTGGGCAATGAGCTTCATCGCCCAGTATAATAAGCCTTACTTATTGGGCAACCCAGGTGTGTTAATTTGAACTGGGTCATGCATCATGGATGTCAAGTTGCTATGAGTTTATATGTCACGCTGGTATGAAAATAACTACTAAGGCTTGTCAGCTGATATTGTAGGAAGTTTTTTGTAGGGCTGTTCACCGTTGGAGTAGGGGACCCCCTAGTCAGGTGGTCGCAGAGACAGAGGTTCTCCAGAGGATTGAGTAGCTTAGTCAGCTGAGTGTGACATTCGGAGTGCAGCAGTAGACATAGACTTTATCCCATTCAAGTGTTCATCACCTTTACCAAGATTGGTGCACCTGCCCCATTGTGGTGAAGAGAGTGGGATTTGATCTTTGCATCAGCTCATATCAGACTGCTGCATCAGAATTCTCAAAACTTCTATTAGATTAGCTCAGAAAAAATGATTGGTTGATATAATGTTACAGCATTGGAACATCAACGAATTACAAGACTCAAACGTCAAGGTACATATGCAGAACACATTTCACTAATATTAACTAGGAAGGGATGATAAAGGGCAACACCACAATGCCCCCAAAAGTCCCAAAGCAACCAAGAGGTCCAAAAGGATGATTCATATCAAGAAAAAGCCTAACTAATCCCTCCGACACTTCCTCTGTAAACACATCAACTGAATCTTCCCCGTTAGACACACCAGAACTCAGAAATACAGAAACAGAAGACCAGCTTGCAGACTGGGAGAGCTTGGAAAATGAATCACACAGGGTTTACAAACAGCTAGAGCAGACTGATGAAGAAGACCAAGAGTCATTAGCAGGAGCACCAGACCCAGAGACCAACATACTCCCCACCTTTGACAATCAACCGATAACCACAATTGACATCGTGCAACCCCAGGTTCCAATCATGCCATGGCCAGCCCCACCCAACACGCCGATTAAAACCTTCCTAAAACCAGTTATCACCAAACTGACTCTACAATCACAACCAAAACCCATGCAGACAATGATGAAGAAGATGTCAGGGAGCAGTAACACCCCAAACTGGTTTCACAGCAAATCAGGTGGAGGTGCACAGGACTTCCTGTGAGAAGTTGAACAGTACATCATACTGAATGAATTGAAGACAGAGCCAGGGAAGATTATGGTGTTCAGTACCCTTCTATTGGTGGGGTTGATTGCAGACACGTGGTGGAACAAGTTGGACAGTAAACACAAGGGCACATGGGTAAATGTCAAAGCAGCGTTCACAACGCAATGGCCAGCAATCAAGGTAGCCAAAAAAATGGGACTCGACTACCAATGCAAAATACTAGCCTTGCATTTATCAGAGGAAGAAGTGGGCAAGCAGATCACAGTGGTGGGCGTCTTCACATGGGCACATCTTCAGTTCCATATGAGCCTTCAACAGCTTGTCAATGAAGCTAGAGCCAACACTACGGCAGGGCTTGTGTACCAAGTTCGGGAAAACTTACCGACAGTGATCAAGGAACTCACTACCCTGGGACTAGCAGAATGGAACAAATTCCTGGACAAGATCAAAGCATTAGATACAAACAAGTTGCGAGAGAAAGCAGAGACAGCACAGAAGAAGAAGGAGAAAGAGAAAGTGCAGAACGCTCGCCTTGTGAGGCTTGAGACCATGCAGACAGATGTGATAGAAGTTATGTGGCTGCAGCTGCAGTGCACCAGTATAGGATCCGCACCAGCTGAACAAAGCACTACACCACCATCCAATCCAGCCTCACGCTGTAAGGAACATCGTGTCTACCTATTGATTTTGAGGTCCTACAGGCTCGAATCCCAATGCTCGAATCACCATGTCCAGAGTGCGTGCTGTGACAATCTAGTTTTCTTTGGGCTGATATTAGCTATACTTACTTACCTTTACATTCATTACTTTGTGGCTTATATAAGCATGTTTCCCTTTCACCAGTACCAGTCTGAAGTTTGATGATATTTCACTACCTCTGAGCTTGAGCCTAGATCAGAAACCCTTTAGGGTCAAACACTGTCTTCTAGGACATAGCAGCTAGGCAGGGTATTGGCCACATATTGGTTAGGGAGTGATCCTACTACCTAGCCAAGTTTGTGCATCACAACGCTTTAGTGCACCCGCACGCCTCGCGCCTATCTCCACACACTGGTCCGCCCCTTGTCCTTGCTGATTTACTGGTAAGTTATCTCAATTGCTAACGGAAGCATTCACTTCGGACCTGAGCGCACGCCTTACATATAGTTACATACATACTAATTACTCAGGACCACATGCTATTCGGCTTGGTACCGCGCGCCTTTGCGCTTATAGATACAGTATATAGAGACCTTACTGGACCAGTAGTTCACACACTTCGCACACTCCCCACTCCTTAGCCATAGTTAGACTCTAAAAGTACCAAATATACGATTGGATTTATTGCGTATCCGCGCTCACAACAACCCGCGCGTGTAAATCATAATGTGCACCGCACCTTTCGCGTTCCCCGTGCCTTTGAGCACCCTCCCTCATTGCAAGAGAGTCCCTTGCCCATATTCTGAGGTTCTCCCTCTCAGTAGCTGTCCTACGGGTTGAGTATATACCTTGCGCCCGGGTCTTACTGCAGAGTTTCCCCATACCCAAAACCGCCTTTCCATCCCTGTAGTCGAGCCTCACCCTTCAACTGGAGCCCACCACGAGGGACACTTCTGAGACAACAGGTTGGGTACTCAGGCCCAATGATCACAGAAAAGGGTGCAAAGACGCTATTGCTGCATTTGATAAAGTGATAGAATCCACGCTTCCAGGACCTCTATTCCTTCCTGCCTCGCATGTACGCGCGCGTAACGTATCTGAACCCCCGCACCCACACACATCACTCATAGAGTGCACATGCCTGCAACCCACATCACCAATCATGCCTTTGCCAGAAGACTCAAATAAGGAAGACTTGTCAGATGAGTTTGAAGCTGTGGACCACCCAAGAAGCCAACTGCCTGGCACATTTTTCCATATGCCAAATGAGCCGCCTTTCATTTCTTCAAGCTTATCCCTCCTGACTGAATTATCCGACCAGAGTAGCGCTTTGCCTCAGGTGCCAACAGAACACACACACATAACTACGCCTACCGAGCAAAACACGCCAGAGATCAAACAAGAGTCATTTGAAATGCCCCACACGCCTAACTCAATTCCTGGAGGAAAGATCCTCTCAAACCTGCCTTTCGCATATGTGCCTCCTACATCGACTAAGCCTATCGCCTCCGTGCCTACAATAGTGCAGCACTCCACCATGTCTACAATGCCTTATGAAATGCCCTTCCACGGTACTGACCATGCGCCAAAATTTGACAGGATGTCGGACATGCTCGCTGAGTTTATTGACGTGTACAAAGAATGCACAGACAGAGCAGGACTGCAGGGGCTTGATAAGATCAAAGGAATAATTAAGTACCTTGAACACGAGGACTGAGAACTATGGGCAGGCTTACCTGAAGCGCAGATGAGCGATTACGATGTATTCATGAAAGAGATCAAAGTGATGTTCTGGGATGGGATGGGAAAAGGCGATATGTGCCCATGGACTTACAAGCGCTCACGCGTGAATACATGCAAAAGCCGATGTTTTCAGGCCAGGAGCTAAGTGCCTACCTATGCGCATTTAGGAAAATTATGCAGCCGCTACTAAATGAGGACCGTATTGGAAAAGCGGAGCACGATCGTATATTCATGGAAGGTATCCCTAGCGAGGCGCAGGTGCCTATCCAAACGTGCCTTATGATCAAGCACCCAGATCACTACCCTCAAGATCCATACCCTTACACGCAAGTATATGACACAGGACAGTTCGTACTACCAGCAAACACGCCTCCGCCAACCTCTGCACCTAACGCGCAGGATGTGATACCAACACCCACTCCTCCAGTGCCTTTCATGCGTGAGCAGACACCTATGCCAGGGACAGTCATTAAGCGTGAATATAGATGCGAGGTGTCTAGCTTTAACAACTGCACCTTCTGTGGCAGTATTGAACACTTCTTCGTGCGCTGTCTGGAAAGACAAAGGTACATAGATGCGGGGAAATGCAAGGTCCACAAGGAAACATGCAAACTCATCCTACCCAATGGCAACTTTATTCCTGGGCGTGGTGTCCTACTACTTAAGGGTCTTATGAACAATGCACGTATAATGACAACACAATTATACAGGATAAGACTTCTTGCCAGTCCTTAAGTACATGGTCTACAACTTTTCTACTTCGTGGTAGATAATGTGTGAGTTCTTGGGAGGGTTTATTTAAAAATGTCCTCTTCTTGTTCCTTGGTTAGATTATCTCTACTTGGTTTCTGGGGTTCTTCTGTACTGAGTGTACCTGACTGAGTGTTGCTGGATCGTATCTCCCTTCTTGAAAAGAGAGGTAGTGTTGACTGAGTATTTCTGGATCGTGTCTTTCTTCCTGAAAAAGAGAGAGGTAGTGCTGAACGTGAATTTATGTCTCCCTTCCTGAAACAGAGAGAGGCCGGTAGTGTATAAACTTTAGCTAGAAAGCTGTACTGTGTTATATAGTCAACCCCTGTAAGGTAGTATATAAACTAAGACTGTATGTCTTAATCTTACTTCAAGGCTCCTGATTGGCCTGCACTTAAATCTTACTTTATCTCACACTATTTGAGAGAAGACTGAAAGTGGGAAGCTTTTATTCAAGGGTGTAAATGGGCTCCTTTTATACCTTTTGGGAGGCCATATTACTAAGCATGATCCATCACAGGGATTGGTAAGAATGTGCTTACAAACCAAACCTTAAGATGTGTTGAGTCAGCTTAATTACAAAGTAGATACTAAATAAGTGTAATTTTACAAAGCATGAATAAAAAATGGAATGAGTCATCACATGGATTGGTAAGATTGTGCTTACAAACCAGGTCCATAGGTGTGTTGAGTCATCCTTGTTAGTAAGTGGATTATAAATACAACTGCAAGTCTTACAAAGCATGACCAATCATGACAAAACATGATGAGTCAAGTTGAATTCTTACAAACCAAGGTATTTCTCAGTCACATGACAGGCTTACAAATATTCCTGGTGGCTTCTGAGAAAATAAGATGGCCAAATAAAACAAAAATAAACATAAAGAAACAGAATCTTATAGAAGAAAATAGGATATAGGAAAAATAGGGGTCAGGAATGAAGAAAAAGAAACTAGCTAGAAAATAAAGGAAAAAGGGTAGAGTAACTTGGTGATAGGAAACAGTATGGTGCCTAAGACCTTCCTTATCACTCCTTATCTGTATATCTGTCATGGTATGGATCATATACCATGCATGACAGCGGATTGATGAAAGACAAACTCAATCGATACTATGCCAACCACGCTACGCAAGAAGTAAGGACGAGTGAAGGTGTGACGGCCAGGTTGTTTTACCGCGCCAATTCAGAGATCAACGCCATAGTCGAGGTAGGGTCCTCCGTGTTTGTACACATGATTGCACACCCAGATGAAGAAGAAAGCGATGAAGACAAGACTGTGAACCTGATGCAAGAAGTGCTAGTGTATGTCACTGCAAAGCGCGAGCAGAAATGCGGCGCAAAGGGAAAGACGGTGTGCTTTGATGGTGTTGAGATACCACCCAGTACGCGCCCGCACCCACAGCCCGCCTCGAAACAGGCGACAGTTGAGGATGAGATTGTCTCGCCAGAAGTCCAAGCATCGAGTTCAAAAGGCAAAGGATTGGAGGTCGCGAAAATTGCGCTGCATAACATACCTGTCACTAAAATTCTATGGAGAGAACTACCTTGACGCCTAAAAGTGCTGCGCCTGCACCCTTGCAATCAGCCCCATCGTCCACCAATAATTCTACGTCCCTGCAACCAACGCCTCTGCTATCCGCGCCTACCGCACAATTGACTACCTATCGCTATGCATTCGCATTAGAAGACAAAGAGGCCGACAAGTGCATTGTTGAGCGCCTCCTTGATTCCAACCTGAATATCCCCATATAGGAATTATTGGCAGTTTTGCTAGATGTTAGGCAACACTTCTGCGAGCTCACAATGAAGAAGCGCATTACGGTAGGCGCGGTCTCAGTGCACAAACTATCGGGACAGCCTGCCATGGATGCATGGCTCAAGCAATACAAAGGCATGCGCTTACAAAGCGATGATGGCAAGATAGTTGCAGATCACTTCGTGCCTTTGCACTCTATATGCACAACTACCATAGGAGGGCGCGCACTCACATGCGTCCTGGACCAAGGCGCCGAGGTAGTCGTCATGCCTAGGGAGGTATGGAAAGAGCTAGGAGTCCCTCTGAGATCGGATCACAGTCTCAATATGGAGTCTGTCAATATGACGTGCGACTCAACATTAGGTGTGATCAAGAATGTCCTGCTTGACTTTGGCGTGGGGCCCACGTACTTCCAAGTGCAAGTGACCACGTGCGCAAACTTCGACGTCCTCTTAGGGTGCCCATTCTTCAAGCTAACTTCATGCCAAACGTTTGATCTACCCAATGGTGAACAGGATATTCTGCTAACTGATCCAAACACACGTAAGGAGTTGCGCATCCCTACCCTGCCTTGGGTCAAGTGTGTTCCGCCCAAAGAATCAAAGCACGCCAATAGCGCGCAGGTAGACGTTTCCAAAGAGGAGGATTTTTAATTGTTGATGATCTGCAATACTCGTGGGGAGGCACCCATTCGCACTCATTATTCCATCCACCTTCTTTAATGCATTCTAATTCATATTTTCCCATTTCACCAACACAACGCTCCTTTTCGCGCTTAGCGCCTAATGTGCGCATTGCATGCGTGGAAGGTGCCTCTCAATATATGCTCCAAGCGCCTATGCTTCATTCACTTGCTATACCCAATGCACAGTACTCCGCACATTATGTGCACCTTACATCCACACATTCTGTCCTAGATAAGGCATCAATCAATGCTTTTAATTGCGTTTACACTTTCAACCCCGCGCGTCATGTGCTAGTATACAAGCCAGTCGCTAAGAAAGTCAGAACCGTGCCTACTGCTATGCCTGCAGAGTATAGGGTAGTGTGCCAATTACCCGCTGACCCTTTGGCTGGTTTTCCACCTCTGCCCTCTCGCCCCCCAGAGTTTTGTCCAGGCATGCGCTTTATGTGCGAACGTGCAGATAAACTACATCTCAATCCCGCCAAATGGCTATGGCCAGAAGAACTCAAGTTAGTGCAATGGCTTGTGTGCGCACACGAATGCGCTTTCACTTGGAATGCCTCCGAGCAAGGGCACCTAAACGAGACATGTTTTCTGCTATACAAGATCCCTATGATCCCTCATATGCCTTGGTCGCAGCGCAATATTCCCATTCCTCCAGCTACCTTAGGAGAGGTAGTGCGCATAATAAAGGAAAAGATCATGTCAGGCGTGTACGAGCCCTCAATGGCTGCCTATTGATTGCGCTGGTTTTGCATTGTCAAGAAGGATGGAAAGTCCCTGCGCTTAGTGCACAACCTGCAGCCACTCAACGCAGTTACTATACGCGATGCGTCGCTCCCGCCGTTCGTCGAGCACCTTGCAGAATCATTCGCAGGTTATGTGGTATACGGTATGATGGACTTGTACTCAGGATACGATCAGCGCGCACTTCACAAGGACTTGCGCGATTTGATGACCTTTGGTATGCCTTTGGGACCACATTGCTTGACTACGCTCCCGCAAGGTCACACCAATGCTGTTCAGGTGTATCAAGGCGACACCGCCTTCATTCTTCAACATGAGATTCTGGAATACACGTTGCCTTTCATTGATGACGTCCCAGTCAAATCCGTGCAAATGCATTATCAGCGTGAGGACGGTACCTATGAGACCATCCCTGATAACTCAGGCATACATCGCTTCATATGGGAACATTGCATTGTGATCAACTGCATTCTACAGCGCTTGGAGAACATAGGCACGACCATATCCGCATCTAAGTTTGTTTTAGCAGCGCCTACCATTACCATTGTAGGGCATAAATGCATGTTTGAAGGACGTGTGCCCGAAGAATCTAAGGTCCAGAAAATTTGCGACTGGCCAGAGCCTACCAACCACACGCAAGTGCGTGGATTTTTGGGGACTTGCGGTGTTTTGCGCATATTCATTTGCGACTTCTTGTGCATAGCGCACCCCCTTATTAACCTTACGAAGAAGGATGCGCCCTTCATATTTGGCACAGAACAACGCGAAGCCATGCAGGTTCTCAAGGACGCGGTATTAAGCTCACCCACGCTTAAGCGCCTAGATTACGTGAGTGAGCACGAAGTCATTTTAGCAGTCGATACCTCGAACATTGCCATTGGATTCATTCTGTTACAAGTAGGCGAGGATGGAAAGCACTACCCAAGCCGATTCAGATCTATTGCGCTTACTGAAGTAGAGAGTTGCTATTCCCAAGCAAAGTTGGAACTATACGGCCTATTTCGTGCGTTTTCATCTTCAGCGTGAAGAACCTTACAGTGGAAGTCGATGCGAAGTACATCAAGGGGATGATCAATAACCCTGACTTGCAGCCAAACACGACTATTAATCGATGGATCGCAGGGTTTCTTTTATTCTCGTTCAAGCTCATACACGTATCTGTGCTAAAACACAAAGGCATCAATGGCCTCTCAAGGCGCCCGCCAGTAGAAGAAGACCCTATGGAAGACGGCGATTATGAAGATTGGATAAACCGCGCTTATTCATTCTCTATTGCGCTTTTGAATGATTGCACTTATCGCATATATGGCAGATGCGTGGACATATGCCACGATGTGCATAACACATGCTTCACCTCGCAAACTGTGCGCACGCCTATATTGCGCATGTATTTCGACGCTACCCATGCAGAAGATCCTAAGCCAGAAATCCTGCACTCAGAACAAGCACGTGCACAAGACGTGCTATTGACAAGCATCGAGCACTTTTTGATTACGCGCAAAAGGCCTTTGGATCTTACGGATGAGGAATTCAAAACCTTCGTAAGACAGGCTGCATGTTTCTTTGTCTTAGAAGATAAGCTATGGCACAGAGAGGCACACGGCAAGCACCAACTCGTCCTACCCCCCAGTAAGCGATACCGAGTCCTTGAAGAAGCACATGACGATTTAGGGCACAAGGGAATCTATATGATTAGCTTGTGCCTGCACTCGTGCTTTTGGTGGCCGCACATTATAGAGGATATCAAGTGGTATGCGAAGACATGCCATGAGTGCCAAGTCTGGCAAATGCACAAGCTGCATATTCCCCCCACCGTACCAATACCAGGAGGATTATTCCGAAAGGTGCACATTGACACAATGAAGATGCCTAAAGCAGGCGGATTCAAGTATCTCATACAAGTGCGCTGTGCACTTACATCGTACCCAGAATGGCACATGCTGCACAAGGAGAACACTCGCACGCTATGTGCCTTTATTTTTGAAGAGCTCTTATGCAGATGGGGACCAATCACTGAGATCGTGATGGATAATGTGCCCGCATATAAGGTTGCAGTAGATGAGCTCGCGTGCAAATACAGGATCCACCCAATACACATTTCACCTTATAATTCTCAAGCCAATGGTATCGTCGAGAGGCAGCATCGTGATGTCCGAGAAGCCATCATTAAGACCTGTGAAGGAGACGAGATGCACTGGAATCAAGTGGTACACTCAGTGTTTTGGGCAGAACGCGTAACCATACAGAAGGTGACAGGCTTATCACCATATTTCATGATGCACGGTGTCGAACTGATTTTTCCCTTCGACTTGGCTGAAGCAATGTTCCTCACACCCCTCAAGCGCCAAGGCACGCTAACGACTACCAAGTTAATAGCTTGGCGTGCGCGTCAATTGCAGAAACACACAGAGGATTTAGAAGCTATTAGAGAAAGGGTTGTAGCAGCGCGCTTTAAATTGATACGCAAATTCAAAAGGCACTTTCATGTGAACATCAAATTGCACAACTTTCAACCTGGTGCCTATGTCCTGGTATGCAATTCGAAGGTCGAATATGAGTTGAGCAAGAAGACGAAGCCACGCTATCTTGGGCCAATGGTTGTAGTATGTCATACAAAGGGAGGATCATATATGTTGGCTGAATTAGACAGCACCATATCCAAACTTCGATTCGCCGTGTTTTGCGTTATTCCATACTACCCACGCTGCGACGAGCGCGTATCAGTCACCGAGATGACAGGTGTTGACGACGAAAGCATAGACAAAATGGAGGTGAGCGAAACCATAGAACCAGAAGAGGACGATCCAGAAGGCGCACTTAACGGATGAGGCGCGCTATACATATTCATCCCTGCATATCAACCCCATCGCAATTTATTTCATTCGCGCACGCCTGCGCAATACCCATAATAGTCCTATCATACACCATCTCACCACAATACCTCTAATCATTCTCTCTATATGTGCATAAGACACCGAGTTCCCATTGCAACACGCATGCTGCGCCACACCATAATTCTTCCTATCATTCCCTAATGCGTGTGTCCTCATATAATCAAGTGCGCAATAATTTCTTCAAGTTTATAAGGTTACCAATCGTGCACACAGAGCATTTCCCCTGCACGCACTTCCACAGGAAGCGCCTGCAAGGGCACGCTGTCTTGTTACTTGAGGGTCTTATAGGTTGCTCAGAATACAATGACTATCACAATTGTATTCGATAAGACTACAGGTGCCAGCTGCCTCAAGTTCATGGTCAACGGATTTTCTACTTCTCGGTTGATAACGTGCTGTTTGTGGGTGGTCAAAGAGTGATGAATCACCTTCTTTGTTGGTCTCTTCTGATAGTAAGGAAGTATATATATTTTGTCAGGTTACTCTGAACCTAGTAGGTAATATTAGACCTCTGCTGATGCTGGCTAGATAATATGAGTCTCTCTTCCTGTAAAAGAGAGAAGTTAAACTAAAACGAATAGACGAATACGATAGACTGTTGTATAGGCGATCCCTGTAAGATAGTATACAACTAATCTGACTAGATTATACCACAGTTTTCTAAGGCAACACTAGGCCTTCACTTTCTTCTGGATCTCACACTAGGAGACAGAAAGGGGAAAACACCTGTTCAAATTCTTACTGACTCTCACACGGTTTGAGAGAAGAATGGAAAAGGGAAAACTTAATTGTTGTGTGAGAATGGAGTCCTTATATACATTTTGGAAACCATCCTTACTAAGCAATGAGTCATCACTGGATTGGTAAGAATGTGCTTACAAACCAAGCCTTTTGGTGTGCTGAATCAGCTGCTTACTAAAGTACATGAGTAAAATATTACAAAGCACAATAAAATCTTACAAAGCATGACGAATCATGACTAAACATGATGAGTCATGGAAGAATCCTTACAAATCAGATTATTACCAGTCACATGACATGCTTACAAACATATCTGAGTGGCTCTCTGATGTAATCAAGTGGCTGAAAAATAGAAAGAGACTGAAACTGATAGAAAACTACAAATACAAGTAAATAAATGAATCAGAATAGGAAACTAAGCTTATGATAGTGAGAAATATATCCTAGTATACTTCCCTAATCATCTCCTTCTATATTCCTTATCGTATATGTCATGGTATGGAGTTCATACCATGCATGACAGCACGACACGTGCACGCCCTCATATTATCATCATATAGTCATTTGCACCTTATTTCACTCATTTGTTTTCATCTTAAATTGCAGCCAGTAAATCAGCAAAGGACAAGGACATGGTGATACATTGAGTGCGCTACCAAGAAATGATGTTACAACAAAGCGCTAAGAGCAGGCTACAGGACGATATAGTAAAATCAGTTAAGCGCAGCATTGGCGCACTTCTCAAAGTCAGCCCACTCCTGGGACATGTTGAAGAGTTTGTTGGACAAGGCCCACAGGTCAGCCTGTTGGGCGCGCGCATACTGGCGCATACCTAGGATGGACATGCGCAAGCGTGCATTCTCTTCCCTCAAGCATGCATTTTCTTCTTCCACATCCTCCAACTCCTCCTCAGTATCCTTGGCTTTTCCCTTGCCCTTGAAGGGGGGCGCAGACTCAGTGGGACTGAGCGCGCACTTAGATGTGCTACCCTTAGCGCTAGGGGAGGTTTCTCCAGGCATGCCATCAAAGACCTCCACCTCCATGTCGAATCCATCAAAGGCGCCATCATTATTGACCGCCACAGAGGACATGGTCTCCTTCGCAGACATCTCCCCAGTGGCGCGCTTAGGCAATCCCTTCTTAGGCCTAGCTATACAAGTATCAGCGCACGCCAAAAACGCGAAATATAGTAAAGGCGCTTACAGAAATTGCAAGTGCACTTGGACATGTTGCATTGAGTGCACCGCCTACCAGGCATGCCTTTGCACTTTATGTTCCTAGATATGCAGGGCACGCAGCACAGAGGAGGAAGAGGGGGCATGGTGAAAGACATGTGCTCAACTGTGCGCTAAATGTGCACCACCTCTCAGTAAAAGCGCTAGAAGGAATTCATGCAAACTCACCTTAATGCTAGCATCAGTTCCAGACGTGTCAGTAGCCTTTGCCTTAGAAGCGCACGTCGCGCGCTTCTTAGGTGGTGCCTCTGGCACATCCTCAACCGCCTTTGCCTTCCACCCCTTCACAATTGCCTCAAGCGCCTTATACTCCCTGTGCCCCTCTTCAGAAATTCCACATACTCGGCGCTCATATCCAATGAATCGACACCTAATTCAGTCGCATGCAGAGTGCATGCCTCTAGATTGTTCTGACAATGATGCATAAGTACAAAGGCGTGCGCCAAAAGGATCAAGCGCGCTTACCTTCACAGAGACCCACTCACACATCCATGCCTCCTGATCTTCCAACAGGTCAGGCTTGTGATCAGGTGCCGCCATCGTGCACACCTCGAGCGATTGCAAAACAATGCCCCATCCTTTGAGCAGGCGCTCAGTGAGGGTCTCGGTTGGCTCCTCTGCAGTAGACGCGCCCTTGGCATGGGCAGGTGCCCGAGCCTCAGGTTCAGGGGTAGGGGTAGATTGAAGCTGGGATAAATTGAAGGGAGGCATGATAGATGATAAGAAGAGGAGATAACAAAATCGCGAGAACGCGCCCGCCCCCCTTTTAACAATACATTCCGCTTAGATCAGCGATTATGCAATAGTGCATGCACTTCCTCTCTCGCAATCATACACATTCACTTCTTCTCCCGTGCTTATATACAGGAATGCATCTTCTCCCGTTGTGAAAGAATAAATTTTGCTAGACTGAATAGACTAGCTCCACTTATTCTTAATTGCAAGGGAAGCTGAAACTTAAGGACTTAGTGACCTATAACGACCTTATGCCAACCCGACAGCGATAGCGCACTGAGTAAGTCTGTAACTAAGTAGCGCATTGGCGGGCGATTTTGAGAACTGCGGTGGGCAAGGATATGGTAGATAACCTGCTGGTGCAAGGCGCAGCGATATGAGCAGAGTGAGTATTGGCAGGCAATGCATTGGCACTAAACGCAACTACAGGGAGGAGCGGATATTGGCAAGCAATGAGCTGGCGCTAAATGCAACTACAGGGAGGAGTGGATATTGGCAAGCAATGAGCTGGCGCTGGACACAATACAGGGAGGAGCAGGTATTGGCAAGCAATGCACTGGCGCTGGACGCGACGGGTTATAAGCATGACCTTGCGAGAGTGAGGGCCTGAGTAGTAGCGCGCGACTGTGGGAACTTAATAGCGCGTGCGGACACAGAAGAACAATAGGATTTGAAGATTGTGCAACTATGGAAACTACTAGGTGACTCCACTATACGACAGTTGCCCATGGGAAAGGGAAGTAAGTAAGAACTATCTACTGCTGGTCCTTATATCATAGTGCGTGAATATACGGAAGGCGTAGGCGAAACCTGTAGCAATGTAAGCGCAGTGCGTCGTATCTGTAGGTAAAGCAGAGGATTGACGTTGCGCGACACGGGGATACATGTAATAAGGCCTGCACCAGTAGCTTAGCGATGATAATCAATGGGAATTTACGCACCAGTGGAGGTAAGCGGGCATAGACAGGACATGGGGGAGCGCGATACCGACATCGGACCAGATTCTACGTAGGTGTGCGACAAGCGAGGCCAGTTATGGGAATTTATTCAATATCTGCCCAGCGCTAATGTGTTTGTCACACCGTGATCACACATATGCTTCCTCTCTCGTGACCATGGAAACGCTGTAGGGATTAGTTTCCCTCTGGGCTGGTATTAACAGTTTTTACTTATCTTTCTTACCTTACTTTTCCTTGCTTATGTCCGCATTTTCACTGCTTACATAATCACCAAATCTTCGCCCTATACTTCCACTCATTAGCTAGACTTTCAGTTATAGTTCTGGTAGCTCTCCTTCTAGGATTCAGTAGCTTCCCCAGACTTGCAGCTTATTAGTTTTAGTAGTAGCTCAATAGCTCACTATACAGCTCCTGATACACAGTCTTATCCTCATTGTCTGGAGTGATACTTTCTTATTTTCCCT